>JAAKBH010000681.1:25000-150386 GCA_019776075.1 Amaranthus palmeri | reverse complement strand
TGAGAAGGGTGAGAAGTAATCTGAAGCGTTCATTTTTTAATCAATGGATAGATTTAATTTGTTCATTTTTTAAGTTACCCACGGTTCAATTTGTAATATTAACCAATTTCTTCAATACTGAACCGGTTCAATATATCATTTTTTAAAGATACTATGTTCTTAGAAACAAATACTATGTTATGAAAAAAGGTTACTATGATTATGTATAGTTAATGTCTTCTCTTAATCTTATACAGAATATAGTATACTTTAAAGTGAACATAGTAACCTTTAATCATAACATAGTATCATATTCTAAAAACATAGTAACCTTTAATTATGACATAAAAATGGAGTAGAAGAAGAAAGATGAAGCAGCGATTGTGGTTTTCATCTGTTAGATTTTTATAAGATCAATGGTTATAAATCCTTCTCATCCTTCTCATTTTGAGACCCCTTCTCATTGGATCCCTCCCCTATATATATATATATATATATATATATATATATATATATATATATATATATATATATATATATATATATATATATATATATATATATATATATATATATATATATGAGCTCCTAACGCAAAGAAAATCCAAAAGAAGTTCGGGAGTAATTGGAGTTGGTGCACGAATTACTCACACCATGATAAAGGCAGAATTTGGGTAGGGTGGAGACATGACAGATGCAAGCTGGAACAGTGCGACACTCATCAACAGTTCTTGGCTACCAAAATTACACCCATAAATTCAAATAGTTGCATGCATATTGTTTTTGTATACGGGCTACACACAGTCTCAGATCGTAGAGAGTTGTGGGATGGTTTGGTGAAGCTGGACTATAACTCACCGTGCCTATACTTGGGGGACTTCAATGCAGTGTATAAGGAGGAACATAGGATGAATGGTACGCAAGTGTCTACCTATGAGACCTGTGACATGCAGAATTGGCTTGATTGCAAAGAGCTCCACCCTCTCCCTGAAAGAGGACATCAGTACTCCTGGACTAGTAGAGAGGAGGGGGAGAGTCGCATCCTTTCCAAAATTGACCACGCCATCGGGAACATTCAGTGGCTATCCAGATTCAACCAAGTGAGCGTTTTGTATGATAATCCTCGGACCTCTGACCACACTCCCTTGATCATTAACCTCATAGAGTATGGGAACAAGCTAAATTCTCCGTTCCGTTGCTTCAATTATCTCTGTGATCACCGGGACTTTCGGAAAGTAGTTGATGAAGCATGGCAAATAGATGTTAGAGGGGATGGCCTTCAGAGACTTTGGCAGAAAATGAATAATGTTAAGAGGGGCCTAAAGCAGCTTCATAGCAACGAATTTGCAGGGGTCAAGGAGAAAATCAACCAGTGGGAGAAGAAGCTTCAGAATATTCAAACTTGCCTTCAGTCCAACCCAACCAGCGAAGAGCTTCATCTTAGGGAGAAAGAGATTTCTTCCATGGTTCGCAAATGGAGGAAAGTTGAGGATAAAGCTCTCCACCAGAAAGCTAGAATTAACTGGATGAGACACGGAGATGATAACACTGCGTACTTCCATGCGGCTATCAAAGAAAGAATTTCTTCTAACAGTATTCATGATCTTCAGGACAAGGATGGTAACTGGCTTTCCCAAACTCATGAGATCCATAATGAAATAACCCAATTTTACAAAGGCCTCCAAGGTACAGCAACACTCAATCTTGAGGGCATTGACAGAAGGGTTTTGAGAGAAGGTCTCCAAGTCGATAACAGCAGTAGGCGAGATCTCACGAGGGAAGTGGATGAAGAGGAAATCAAAGATGCTCTTTTTGGTATGAACGACAATAAGGCTCCGGGTATCGACGGGTTTAATGCTTGTTTCTTCAAGAGGGCTTGGGTCATAATCAAGGAGGACTTCATCACGGCCATTAAAGACTTCTTCAGGAGTAACTCCCTCTTCGCTCCATATAATTACACTGCGGTTACCCTGATCCCTAAGACGTCTAATGCCAACAGAGTAGGAGACTTCAGACCTATTGCTTGCTGCACGGTTATATACAAGGTCATTTCTAGGGTTCTTGCGGGGAGACTTCAGAAAGTGATGGGATCGGTTATTGATCAAGCTCAGTCAGGTTTCATCCCTAGGAGACAAATGGCAGACAACATCTTACTAGCCGCAGAGCTTATCAAGGGCTACAGCCGTAGAAACAATAGTCCTAGATGCATGATCAAAATGGACCTTCGCAAGGCCTACGACTCCATAAGTTGGGTTTTCCTGTTCTCTGTTATGACTGAAATGGGGTTTCCCCCCAAGTTTGTAGACTGGATTAAAACTTGCGTCTCAATTGTGTCCTTCTCCATTTTGGTTAACGATACCCTTCTAAAGCCTTTTGATGCAAAGAAAGGTCTTTGCCAGGGTGACCCCATATCCCCATACCTCTTTGCCATTGCTATGGATTACTTGTCAAGGCTTATGCAGAAGCAGAATAACTTCAGTTATCACCCCAGATGCAAACTTACGCAAATCACCCATCTCCTCTTCGCAGATGATCTTCTTATGTTCTATAGAGCGGATCTTGCGTCAGTCCAAAGCATGATGCGCACTTTCCAAACCTTCTCGAGAGCGTCAGGGCTAGAGGCAAATACTTCCAAGAGCAACGTCTATATTTCAGGGGTTGATGACCAGGGCAAAATTTCTATCCTCAATTATCTTCAGATGGAAGAGGGGTCCTTTCCTTTCCGTTACCTTGGAGTTCCCTTACATTCCAAGAAGCTTAACTCCCGGGATTGTAGGCCGCTCGTGGACAAGATTGTGGGCACAATTGGGTACTGGCCCTCAAAGCTCCACTCCTATGCCGGAAGAATTCAGCTGGTTCGTAGTGTAATTGGGGGCATCCAAAACTTCTGGGCCCAAATCTTCTGTATCCCAAAAAAGGTCCTAAAAATGGTCGAAAACATTTGCAGATCTTTCATTTGGACTGGTAAAGAAGGTTTATCCAAGAAAGCTGCTGTTTCTTGGCACCAAATGGGTCTTCCTTATGCTAAAGGGGGTCTCAACCTCAGAGATATGTATCAGTGGAACAAGGCTGCAATCCTAAAGCATCTGTGGAATATTGCAGTCAAGAAAGACAATCTGTGGGTCAAATGGGTGCACAGCTACTATGTGAAAGAGCGAAATCTGAATGAAGTGCGTCCTTCTATTCACGCCTCGTGGAGTTTCAAAAAGATCATCAAACAATGTGAGCTGGTTGAAAAGCTGGGAGGTTGGGATTCAGTGACTAGTGGGGGATCTTTTTGCATCAGCAAAGTCTATGAGCGTCTTATTGCAGATGAGCCTAAGGTCGACTGGGGTCCTATCATGATCAAAAATGTTGCAAGTCCTAGTTCCAAATTCATTGCTTGGTTAGCCATCCAGAACAGGCTAGCTACTCGAGATAGAGTAGGCAAATGGTTAGAGTTGTCAGATGACAGTTGTGTTCTTTGCAACAATGCCAAAGACCGAAATGCGAGGGAAATCAGATCCAAAATATTCAGCTTTCTCTCCTGGAGCCTCAATGATGCTAATTTCCTAGAGGAAATTAAGAGTGTGTCTAAACTCAACAAAACGAAGACTGATAGAGCCAAGCTGATTGTAGGCCTTGGGACTGAAATGATCTACAACATATGGATGCAGCGGAACAGGAAAATTTTTGATAACCATTCCTTCAAACAGAAGGAGGTTATAGATTGTATAGTGTTTAGGATTGCAGGAAGAGTTAACAGTAGAATGAATGATATGCTTGTATTTAAGTAGTTTGTTTTGCGTTTTTTGGGCTAGTGCTCTCCTTTTTGTAAAGGGCTCTGGCGGTTTTGGGCAGTTCATGGGGAGTTAATTTCCCGCCTGAGCGTTTTGTTTTCTCTTCTTGGTATATAATACAAATCATTTGGCAAATATATATATATATATATATATATATATATATATATATATATATATATATATATATATATATATATATATATATATATATATATATATATATATATATATATATATATATATATATATATATATATATATATATATATATATATATATATATATATATATATATATATATATATATATATATATATATATATATATATATATATATAATTGCTAAACAAATAAAGACGGATATCAATTGTAATTCCTAACCACTCCCTTTTTTAAATAAAACTCATTATTAGCAAACTATTATAGTGATGCTATTTTAAATTAAAGTTTGTGTTTTCAACACACCCCCTCAAACTTTAATTTTCATACCGAGCAACTCTCTTAATTTTTTAAATGCTTCATATGGTAGGTGCTTAGTATGTCAGCAACTTGTTCAGCTGTATTACAATACTTTAGTGAGAATGCTCCTTCTTTAACTTGATCTCATTTAAAATGAAACTGAGTATCAATATGCTTGCTTCTCCCATGTTGTACTGGATTCTTAGCAAGTTTTATTGCTGATACATTATCTACGTAAATCATAGTTGGTCCTTCTTGAGTGTGACCAAGTTCTTGTAAGAGATTTCTTAGCCATAATGCTTCACAAACTACAGATGAAGCTGCTATGTATTCAGCTTCACAGCTTGACAACGCCACAACTGGTTGTTTTTTCGAACTCCAAGTGAAAGCAGTTGAGCCTAGATAGAATGCATAACCACTTGTACTTTTTCTTTCATCTTGATCTCCGGCCCAATCACTATCCGAATAGCCGTATAACGATTCTTCATCTCCATAAGAATAAAACATCCCATAGTCTATGGTACCTTTAATATACCTTATTATTCTCTTTGCAGAACACCAATGTGATTCTTTTGGTGTCTCCATATATCTACTGACAAGTCCTACTCCATATACAATGTCAGGCCTTGTGATAGTCAGATATCTCAAACTTCTAACTAGACTCTTATATAAAGTTGGATCAGTCAACTTTCCTTCTCCTTCTTTTGTCAACTTCATCCCTGTTGCGACGGGAGTGCTCATGGGTTTGCATGATCCCATTTTAAATTTCTCAATGATTTCTTTTGCATATTTATTTTGTGAGATAAAAATTCCATCTTCACATTGTTTCACCTCAATGCCTAGAAAGAAATTCATTAGCCCGCAATCTGTCATCTCGAATTATTTAAACATTGCTTCTTTGAAATCATTAAACATACTTTGATAGTTTCCGGTGAATAATAGATCATCAACGTATAAGCTTACAATGAGTATATTTTCACCATTGGTCTTCACATAGACTGCATGTTCATACGGGCACTTGATAAAACCATTCTAAATCAAGTAGCCATCTATGCGTGTATTCCATGCTCTTGGTGCTTGCTTCAGACCATAAAGTGCCTTTTTCAAATGAAGCACTTTATCATCTGGTCCTTTGATGACAAAACCTTCTGGTTGTTCCACATAAACTTCTTCTTCTAAAATTCCATTCAAAAATGCTGACTTAACGTCGAGCTGATATATCTTCCATTTGTGATGTGCAGCAAGTGATATCATCATTCTCACAGTGTCTAAACGAGCTACAGGAGCAAATACTTCATCATAATCAATACCGTACTTTTGCTTGTATCCTTTAGCAACAAGTCTTGCCTTGTATCTATCAATACTTCCATCTGCGCCTCTTTTGATCTTATAAACCCATTTTACACCTATGGCCTTATGACCCTTTGGCAATGTAGCCAACTCCCATGTATCATTCTTCTCTATGAATCGAATCTCCTCTTTCATAGCAGATCTCCATTTTTCTTCTCCTAATGCTTCTTCAAAATTAATGGGTTCATGGTCTGCATATAAGGAGAATAAATCAACTTCATTAACTTCATTTGTTGCTTGATATATGTCTCTAAGACTTTTCATTTTAACAGGTGTTTTTGATGATGAATCTGATTCTTCAGTTGATGGTGATGATGAATCATTACTATTTCTTATAGTCTTTCCATGAGTTTCTTCAAAACTCTTTTCTGCAATATCATTATAGTCTTCAAACACAATTTTCTTCTTTTCTTGATTATCCCATTTCCAAGATTCTCCTCCACTAAAGATTACATCTCTACTCTCAATCAACTTTCCACTGATTGGATTGTACAACTTATAAGCTTTCGATTGTGAACTGTATCCAATGAAGATACATTTTTCACCTCGGTCATCTAACTTCTTTCTCTTTGCCTAGGGTATTTGTGCATAGGCTATGCACCCAAATACTCGAAAATGTTCAACATTTGTCTTTTCACCACTCCATCCTTCTTGTGGAGTCATATCTTTCACACTTTTTGTCGGACAACGATTAAGAATATAAGTTGTCCAAGCAACAACTTCTGCCCATAATTGCTTCGGCAATCTTCTTTCTTTCAAGATGCTTCGTGTCATGTCTAGAATTATTCGATTCTTCCGTTCGGCAATTCCATTTTGTTGTGGTGTATAGGAAGCTGTGAATTTTTGTCGTATTCAGTTGCTTTACAATAATTTTTGAATAAATTTGATTTATATTCACCCCCTCGATCTGATCTTAGTGTCTTCAACTTATATCCACTTTCTAGCTCCACTCGAGCTTTAAAGTGCATAAATGTATCAAATGCAGCTGATTTCTCCTTTAACATATACACCCACAATTTCCTACTATAGTTATCTATGAAGGTTATAAAATAGCGATTACCTCCCAAAGATGTCGGTTCTAATGGTCCACATATATCCGTGTGTACCAATTGCAATGGTGCTTTCGCTCTCCATGATACCCCCTTCTGAAATGGAAGTCTAAATTTTTTTCCAGCCGTACATATCTCACAACCTTGCTTAGGGTCTTCAATAGTAGCAATCCATGCACCATATTCTTTGATTGTAAAAGTTTTAAAATTGAAATGTAAATGCCCAAAACGTTTATGCCATTTCCATGACTCATTATCCTCTATAGCACCATAATAACACTTTTGTCCCTCAGTGTTAAGTTGCATTGGAAACATGGGATTCTTCGTCATTTTTGATTGAGCAATAAGTCTTCCACTTTGATCTCTAAGTTGAAGATTATCACCCTCCATATGAACAATGTATCCTTTTTCAAGCAGTTGCCTAATACTCAGGATATTACTTTTCATATTAGGCACATAATAAACATTGGAAATGTATTCTTCATTTCCATTCTTCTGAAATATTCTTATTTTCCCTTTACCTTTAACTTGTAGCTTGGATGAGTCTCCCAACCTTACATTACCTTGTACCTTATCATCAAGGTCAATAAAATATTCTCTTCTACCACACATGTGGTTACTCGCACCAGAATCGAAAAACCACATGTCTTGTTGATTACTAGCTTCTTCATGTGCTAGCAACAATGTAGGACTCTCCTCATTGTTTTTAGATAATTCAGCGAGATTTAAATGATTTCCCTGATCCTTTTGCTTGCTCCAGCATTCTGATGAATAATGTCCATATTTTTGACAATTGTAGCATTGAATGTCTTTTGCCTTGCCACGGTCGTTGAAACTTCTTCCTCCTCTGTTAAACCCTCTTCCACGGCCAAAAATTATCTCATTATTATTTTGGTTGCGAGGTTGGTAGTTACCACGACCTCTACCTCCGCGTCCTCGAAAATTGCCTCGTCGCTTTCCACCTCTTTGTTCATTTGATTGGAATCTTGATTCAAGTGCTTGATCTATTATAGCTGGTCTATCATTCTTCTGAATTCTTTGTTCGTGCACTTGAAGTGATCCCATGAGTTCCTCTATTGATAATGTATCAATATCTTTTGATTCTTCAATCTCTGGTAATACATGATTGAATTTTTTATTGCACGATCGAAGAACTTTTTCAACAATTTTTTTATCTTCAATCTTTTCTCCATTTTGTTTTTGTTGGGTAACATTTATGAGAAGCCGAGAAAAATAATTAGAAATAGACTCGGTTTCTGTCATTTTTATTTCTTCGAATTCACCTCGCAGGGCTTGTAAACGAATTTTCCTGACCCTCTCAACACCTTTAAATATTGTTGCAAGCGTGTCCCATGCTTCCTTGCTTGTGACGACATTTGAAATCTTCACAAATGTTTCACGGTCTAAACAAGCATAGATCAGAAATAATGCTTTTTGATCTTTTTTCTATTTTTCTTTCAATTCTTCCTTCTCTTCTTTAGTTAGAGAAGGTATTGTTTCATCAGATGGTTTTTCGAAACCATCACTCACAACGTCCCATAAATCTTGGGAGCCAAACAAGGCTTTCATTTTGATACACCAATCTTCATATTGGTTCTAGGACAATTGTGGTACTTGCGATTGAACAAAGTTGGTAGACATTATGAGGTATTGATATTAGAACGATACCGTGGCTCTGATACCAAATGTAGGAGTTACACAATTTACGAATCACTAACTCAAATAATTATAGGAGTATATGAAGGAGAAATAGATATAGGTTACAACCTAAGATAACAAAAATGTACTTGTATATATATAAAAATATTTCTCTTAAAAATCACTCGAACAATTCTCCTTAATTATATTCTCTCTTTCAAGCACCTTACTTTTCTTATGCCTTTATTAGCAAACCTATAATTAGCAAACTAATGATAAGTTACCAAATATAGGAGTTATACAATTTACGAATTGCTAACTCAAATAATTATAGGAGTATATGAAGCAGAAATAAATATAGGTTACAACCTAGGATAACAAAAATGTACTTGTATATATGTATAAAATATTTCTCTTAATAATCATCCTAACAATTCTCCTTATATTGTCTTCACATAGACTGCATGTTCATACGGGCACTTGATAAAACCATTCTAAATCAAGTAGCCATCTATGCGTGTATTCCATGCTCTTGGTGCTTGCTTCAGACCATAAAGTGCCTTTTTCAAATGAAGCACTTTATCATCTGGTCCTTTGATGACAAAACCTTCTGGTTGTTCCACATAAACTTCTTCTTCTAAAATTCCATTCAAAAATGCTGACTTAACGTCGAGCTGATATATCTTCCATTTGTGATGTGCAGCAAGTGATATCATCATTCTCATAGTGTCTAAACGAGCTACAGGAGCAAATACTTCATCAGAATAAATCAACTTCATTAACTTCATTTGTTGCTTCATATATGTCTCTTAGACTTCTCATTTTAACAGGTGTTTTTGATGATGAATCTGAATCTTCAGTTGATGGTGATGATGAATCATTACTTTTTCTTACAGTCTTTCCATGAGTTTCTTCAAAACTCTTTTCTGCAATATCATTATAGTCTTCAAACACAATTTTCTCCTTTTCTTGATTATCCCATTTCAAAGATTCTCCTTCACTAAAGATTACATCTCTACTCTCAATCAACTTTCCACTGATTGGATTGTACAACTTATAAGCTTTCGATTGTGAACTGTATCCAATGAAGATACATTTTTCACCTCGGTCATCTAACTTCTTTCTCTTTGCCTAGGGTATTTGTGCATAGGCTATGCACCCAAATACTCGAAAATGTTCAACATTTGTCTTTTCACCACTCCATCCTTCTTGTGGAGTCATATCTTTCACACTTTTTGTCGGACAACGATTAAGAATATAAGTTGTCCAAGCAACAACTTCTGCCCATAATTGCTTCGGCAATCTTCTTTCTTTCAAGATGCTTCGTGTCATGTCTAGAATTATTCGATTCTTCCGTTCGGCAATTCCATTTTGTTGTGGTGTATAGGAAGCTGTGAATTTTTGTCGTATTCCAATTGCTTTACAATAATTTTTGAATAAATTTGATTTATATTCACCCCCTCGATCTGATCTTAGTGTCTTCAACTTATATCCACTTTCTAGCTCCACTCGAGCTTTAAAGTGCATAAATGTATCAAATGTAGCTGATTTCTCCTTTAACATATACACCCACAATTTCCTACTATAGTCATCTATGAAGGTTATAAAATAGCGATTACCTCCCGAAGATGTTGGTTCTAATGGTCCACATATATCCGTGTGTACCAATTGCAATGGTGCTTTCGCTCTCCATGATACCCCCTTCTGAAATGGAAGTCTAGCTTGTTTTCCAGTCGTACATATCTCACAAACTTGCTTAGGGTCTTCAATAGTAGGCAATGCATACACCATATTCTTTGATTGTAAAAGTTTTAAGCCATTGAAATGTAAATGCCCAAAACGTTTATGCCATTTCCATGACTCATTATCCTCTATAGCACCATAATAACACTTTTGTCCCTCAGTGTTAAGTTGTAGCGGAAACATGCGATTCTTTGCCATTTTTGATTGAGCAATAAGTCTTCCACTTTGATCTCTAAGTTGAAGATTATCACCCTCCATAATAAACATTGGAAATGTATTCTTCATTTTCATTCTTCTGAAATATTCTTATTTTCCCTTTACCTTTAACTTGTAGCTTGGATGAGTCTCCCAAGCTTACATTACCTTGTACCTTATCATCAAGGTCAATAAAATATTCTCTTCTACCACACATGTGATTACTCGCACCAGAATCGAAAAACCACATGTCTTGTTGATTACTAGCTTCTTCATGTGCTAGCAACAATGTAGGACTCTCCTCATTGTTTTTAGATAATTCAGCGAGATTGAAATGATTTCCATGATCCTTTTGCTTGCTCCAGCATTCTGATGAATAATGTCCATATTTTTGACAATTGTAGCATTGAATGTCTTTTGCCTTGCCACGGTCGTTGAAACTTCTTCCTCCTCTGTTTGACCCTCTTCCATGGCCAAAAATTATCTCATTATTATTTTGGTTGCGAGGTTGGTAGTTACCACGACCTCTACCTCCGCGTCCTCGAAAATTGCCTCGTCGGTTTCCACCTCTTTGTTCATTTGATTGGAATCTTGATTCAAGTGCTTGATCTATTATAGTTGGTCCATCATTCTTCTGAATTCTTTGTTCGTGCACTTGAAGTGATCCCATGAGTTCCTCTATTGATAATGTATCAATATCTTTTGATTCTTCAATCTCTGGTAATACATGATTGAATTTTTTATTGCACGATCGAAGAACTTTTTCAACAATTTTTTTATCTTCAATCTTTTCTCCATTTTGTTTTTGTTTGGTAACATTTATGAGAAGCCGATAAAAATAATTTGAAATAGACTCGGTTTCTGTCATTTTTATTTCTTCGAATTCACCTCGCAGGGCTTCTAAACGAATTTTCCTGACCCTCTCAACACCTTTAAATATAGTTGCAAGCGTGTCCCATGCTTCCTTGCTTGTGACGGCATTTGAAATCTTCACAAATGTTTCATGGTCTAAACAAGCATAGATCAAAAATAATGCTTTTTGATCTTTTTTCTGTTTTTTTTTCAATTCTTCCTTCTCTTCTTTAGTTAGAGAATGTATTGTTTCATCAGATGGTTTTTCGAAACCGTCACTCACAACGTCCCATAAATCTTGGGAGCCAAACAAGACTTTCATTTTGATACACCAATCTTCATATTGGTCCTTGGACAATTGTGGTACTTGCGGTTGATTAAAGTTGGTAGACATTATGAGGTATTGATATTAAAACGATACCGTGGCTCTGATACCAAATGTAGGAGTTACACAATTTACTAATTGCTAACTCAAATAATTATAGGAGTATATGAAGGAGAAATAAATATAGGTTACAACCTAGGATAACAAAAATGTACTTGTATATATATAAAAAATATTTCTCTTAGTAATCACCCTAACAATTTTCCTTATATTCTCTCTTTCAAGCACCTTACTTTTTCTTATGCCTTTTTCTTTTTTCTTTATTATTATTATTATTATTATGAAATGCCAAAACATACATTTATATATATATATATAATTGCTAAACAAATAAAGACGGATATCAATTGTAATTCCTAACCACTCCCTTTTTTTAAATAAAACTTAATTATAGTGATGCTATTTTCAATTAAATAAAACTTATATAAGTATTGTTAGCAAGTTTGCTTAATACTAGTTTGCTAATAATAAGTTTTCATTATTTAAATTGTTGGCAATTAATTAAGAAACACAAAAAATAAATGATTATTAAATAATCATGCATTACCATAGAAAACTAATGGTAATTTGAATATTGTAGGCTAAAATTTAAATGGCTTAGGTTGATTTAGGAAAAATATAAATTGAGCATTTCCTTCATTTGTATGTAGTAATTCAAGAGAAAAATCTAGAGAAGAAAAATAACTCGAGAACAGAGGGATTGTGTTTTTGTTATTATATTTTGGTATAAATAGTCATTTTGTTTATATTATTGTTTCTCCCTCAAATTTGATTCAATAAAAAAATTTGCGTTATTTTCTTAACAACTGGTATCAGAGCTTGGTTGACAATTAGTCCACATTACGATTAAAAAAAACGATCCTAAATGGAAAAATCAAATTTGAGGGAGAAATAATAATATAAACAAATTGACAATTTATACCAAAATATAATAACAAAAGCACAATCCCTCTTTTCTCGAGTTATTTTTCTTCTCTAGATTTTTCTCTTGAATTACTACATACAAATGAAGGAAATGCTCAATTTATATTTTTCCCAAATCAACCTAAGCCATTTAAATTTTAGCCTACAATATTCAAATTACCATTAGTTTTCTATGGTAATGCATGATTATTTAATAATCATTTATTTTTTTTGTGTTTCTTAATTATTTGCCAACAATCTCCCACTTGAAGACTGATTTCAATCTGTCTTCACACCAAGGAGTAGAACCTCAACTAGTCTTCTGTCATATTAAGACCAATTGAAGTTGCGCAAAATTTCAATTTGTCGATCGTCACTGTTTTCGTTAACATGTCTGCTGGATTCTTACTACCAAGAATTTTTCTGACAGTTAACACTTCATCTTCTAAAAGAGACTTGATAAAGTGATAACGAATATCAATGTGCTTTGTTCTTGAGTGAAACGCTGAATTGTTTGCTAAATGTATAGCACTTTGACTATCGCTATACAAAGCATTATTCTCTTGTTTGAACCCCAGCTCATCTAATAAACCTTGAAGCCATATCATCTCTTTACTAGCTTCAGTCATTGCCACATACTCAGCTTCTGTAGTAGACAAAGCAATAATCTTCTGTAGTTGGGACATCCAACTTACGGCTGTATTTCCAAGTGTAAATACATAACCTGTTGTGCTCTTTCTATTATCGACTTCACCGCCAAAGTCTGCATCAACGTAACCTTGTATTTTCAATTCACCTTTACCAAAGTACAAACACTTATTAATTGTACCTCGTAAATACCTCAAAATCCATTTAACAGCTTCCCAATGGACTTTTCCTGGATTGGACATATATCTGCTTATAACTCCCACTGCATGTCCAATATCTGGTCTTGTACAAACCATTGCATACATCAAACTTCCAATAGCCGAGGCATAAGGAACCTTGGCCATATATTCTTTATCTTCATCTGTCTGAGGGGACTGATCCTTTGATAGACAAAAATGACTCGCCAACGTTGACTAACAGGCTTAGCATCACCCATAATAAATCTCTGAAGAACACGTTTGATGTACTTTGATTGAGATAACTGCAAAGTGCCTCTCTTCTTATCTCTTGTGATTTGCATTCCTAAAATCTTCTTTGCTGGACCCAAGTCCTTCATGTCAAATTCCTTTGACAATTGATGCTTCAACTTTATAATATCATTCGTATCAGAACCTGCTATTAACATTTCATCAACATAAAGTAATAGGATGATATAATTGGACTAATATCTCTTGAAGTAGCAACAGTGGTCAGCGTTGCACTTCTGAAAATCTTCCTTGTGCATGAAGTTATCAAACTTTTTGTACCACTGTCTAGGGGCTTGTTTTAGCCTGTACAAACTTTTCTTAAGTTTGCATACCATCTTTTCTTTTCCACTTTCTATAAAACCTTCTGGCTGGTGCATGTATATTTCTTCATCAAGATCTCCATGAAGAAATGCAGTCTTCACATCTAACTGCTCAAGATAAAGATCTTCAATTGCAACAATACTCAACACTGTTCTAATGGTATTGAGTTTCACAACAGGAGCGAATATCTCATTATAATCAACTCCTTCTTTCTATTGAAAACCTTTGACAACTAGTCGAGCCTTATACCTCTTGGAATCATCCTGCTCCTTTATTACTCGATATATCCATTTGTTATGAAGGGCCTTCTTACCTATGGGTAACTCAGATAGTTCCCATGTTTGGTTTGAAATCAAGGATTGCATTTCATCTTTCATTGCAAGCTCCCACTTGCTAGCATCTCTGGTCTGGGATGCTTCATAATAATCTTCTGGTTCCCCATCATCAGTTAATAACAAATAATTCATATATTTTCTATTAGGCACATGTGGTCGAGTACTCCTTCTTAGTGTAGGAGTTGGACTAGAAGGTTGTTGTATGTCATTTGATTGCGATGTACTGCCCTGTACAGTCTGTTCTTCTTGTTGCGGAGTACTTATGATAGTGTACTCTTGCATCGTACTGTCTGGGACATAATCTTCATCAATGAATGTAGATTCTTTTTGATTTGTGTCATAACTCTCAATTTTATGCCTATCTTTGTACATGACTCTCTCATTGAAAATTACATCTCTTGAATGAATAATCTTTTTGCTTTCATCATCCCAAATACGGTATCCGAACTCATCTTCACCATAACCAATGAAAGTGCAAACTTTTGATTTAGGATCAAGCTTATTTCTGCCTTGATCACTAATGTGCACATAAGCTACACAACCAAATACCTTTAAGTGCGACAATTTGATCTCTTTGCCGCTCCATACCTCCTCTGGTAATTTGTATTCTAATGGGGTTGATGGTCCTCGATTGATCAAGTAAGCTTCTGTATTGACTGCTTCTGCCTAGAATTGTTTTGGTAGACCTGACTGTATACGAATGCTTCTGGCTCTTTCTGTCAATGTGCGATTCATTCGCTCAGCTATGCCATTATGCTGAGGCGTACCTGGCACAGTTCTTTCCATCTTGATACCATGCTCGTAGCAAAACCTCTTGAATTTGGTGTCTTCATATTCTCCACCATTGTCGGACCTGAGCCTTTTGATCTTTAGACCTGTTTAATTTTCAACCCTAGCTTTCCATATCCTGAACCCTTCAAACACTTCGGACTTGTATTTAAGAAAGTAAACCCATACTTTCCTAGAGTGATCATCAATAAAAGTCACAAAATACTGTTTTCCACCTATAGACTGGGTAGTTGTTGGTCCCCACACATCAGAATGAACAAGCTCTAATTTTTCTTTCATTGGAGTTCCTCCATATGTCTGAAAGCATACCCTCTTCTGCTTTCCAAGTATGCATTCTTCACACATGTTTAAATTCACAGATTTTAGACTAGGGAGTTTCCCAATTGTATGCATGATCTTCATTCCTTTCTCACTCATGTGACAAAGTCTTTGGTGCCATAACTTGGAGTTTTCATTCTCTGTAGCAACTGCAATCGAATAACATGCTCCAGCTGTCAAATAGAGAGTACCATTCTTTTTACCATGAGCAACTGTCATTGATCCCTTTGAGATCTTCCAATTATCACCTTGAAAGATTATAGTGTAACCTTCACGAGCCAACTGCCCAACAGAGATCAAGTTTTTCCTTAGGTCGGGAACATGTTTGACATCCTTCAACTCCCAAGCTGACCCATTTAACTTAAGCTTAACATTACCTTGACCAACAATATCACAAGGTTGGTCATCACCAAGGTATACCTGTCCAAGGTTTCTATGGACATACTTCTCAAAAAAGTTTTTATTAAATGTAGCATGGAACGATGCTCCAGAGTCTAATACCCAAGACTCTTCTTTGCTCTCCAATGAGCATATCAACGCATAATCACCTTCTCCGGTAGAAGTGACATTTGCCTCTGTCTTCACTTCTTTGCCTTTTGGTGCTGCCTTGCACTGATTTTTATATTGCCCAATCTTTCCACAATTCCAACACTCAACAGTCTTTGAATTTTGGAAATTATTTGAATTCCTAGATTTTGACCTTCTATCTCTGGATTGTCCTCGATAGTTTGATCTTCCGCGTTCATTCCTTACACAAACTTTAATTTAAAATAGCATCACTATAATTAGTTTGCTAATAACAAGTTTTATTTAAAAAAGGGAGTGGTTAGGAATTACAATTAATATCCGTCTTTATTTGTTTAGGAATTATATATATATATATATATATATATATATATATATATATATATATATATATATATATATATATATATATATATATATATATATATATATATATATATATATATATATATATATATATATATATATATATATATATATATATATATATATATATATATATATGTATGTTTTGGCATTTCATAATAATAGTAATAATAAAAAAGAAAAAAGAAAAAAGGCATAAGAAAAAGTAAGGTGCTTGAAAGAGAGAATATAAGGAGAATTGTTAGGGTGATTATTAAGAGAAATATTTTTTATATATATACAAGTACATTTTTGTTATCCTAGGTTGTAACCTATATTTATTTCTCCTTCATATACTCCTATAATTATTTGAGTTAGCAATTCGTAAATTGTATAACTCCTACATTTGGCATCAGAGCCACGGTATCGTTCTAATATCAATACCTCATAATGTCTACCAACTTTGTTCAACCGCAAGTACCACAATGGTCCAAGGACCAATATGAAGATTGGTGTATCAAAATGAAAGCCTTGTTTGGCTCCCAAGATTTATGGGTCATTGTGAGTGACGGTTTCGAAAAACCATCTGATGAAACAATACCTTCTCTAACTAAAGAAGAGAAGGAAGAATTGAAAAAAAAAAACAGAAAAAAGATCAAAAAGCTTTATTTTTGATCTATGCTTGTTTAGACCATGAAACATTTGTAATGATTTCAAATGCCGTCACAAGCAAGGAAGCATGGGACACGCTTGCAACAATATTTAAAGGTGTTGAGAGGGTCAGGAAAATTCGTTTACAAGCCCTGCAAGGTGAATTCGAAGAAATAAAAATGACAGAAACCGAGTTTATTTCTAATTATTTTTCTCGGCTTCTCATAAATGTTACCGAAGAAAAACAAAATGGAGAAAAGATTGAAGATAAAAAAATTGTTGAAAAAGTTCTTCGATCGTGCAATAAAAAATTTAAGGGAAATTCCACGTGGTAACCCTGAAGTTTTGGGTTTTCCACGTGGTAACCAAAACTTTTAAAAAATCTACGGGGTAACCCTGAGGTTTACGTAAATGTTCCATCATGACCTTTTTGCACATAAAAACATTAGCAAACGTTAATTTTGAAGCTTTATGGCTGTTGTATGCATATTTATGCGACTCACCATTCGAAATGTCATCAGTTTGAACCTTTTTCCCCAAAATATAACCCTCAAATCTATCATTTTTTATCCAAATCATACTTTTTTCCCCGAATCCAAATATGGTAGAGTTTGGGTTTATATTTTGGGGAAAATGGTTGAGACTAATGACATTTAAAATGGTGAGTCGCATATATAGGCGTACGACAACCTTAAAGCTTCGAAATTAATGTTTCTTAACGTTTTTGCTAACATTTTATGTTCAAAAAGGTCATGATGGAACAATTTGGTAAACCTCAGGGTTACCATGTGGATTTTTTAAAAGTTTTGGTTACCACGTGGAAAACCCAAAACCTCAGGGTTACCACGTGGAATATCCCAAAATTCAATCATGTATTATCAAAGATTGAAGAATCAAAAGATATTGATACATTATCAATAGAGGAACTCATGGGATCACTTCAAGTGCACGAACAAAGAATTCAGAAGAATGATGGACTAGCTATAATAGATCAAGCACTTGAATCAAGATTCCAATCAAATGAACAAAGAGGTGGAAACCGACGAGGCAATTTTCGAGGACGCGGAGGTAGAGGTCGTGGTAACTACCAACCTCGCAACCAAAATAATAATGAGATAATTTTTGGCCGTGGAACAGGGTCAAACAGAGGAGGAAGAAGTTTCAACGACCGTGGCAAGGCAAAAGACATTCAATGCTACAATTGTCAAAAATATGGACATTATTCATCAGAATGCTGGAGCAAGCAAAAGGATCAGGGAAATCATTTAAATCTCGCTGAATTATCTAAAAACAATGAGGAGAGTCCTAGATTGTTGCTAGCACCTGAAGAAGCTAGTAATCAACAAGACATAAGGTTTTTCGATTTCGGTGCGAGTAACCACATGTGTGGTAGAAGAGAATATTTTATTGACCTTGATGATAAGGTACAAGGTAATGTAAGCTTGGGAGACTCATCCAAGATACAAGTTAAAGGTAAAGGGAAAATAAGAATATTTTAGAAGAATGGAAATGAAGAATACATTTCCAATGTTTATTATGTGCCTAATATGAAAAGTAATATCCTGAGTATTGGGCAACTGCTTGAAAAAGGATACATTGTTCATATGGAGGGTGATAATCTTCAACTTAGAGATCAAAGTGGAAGACTTATTGCTCAATCAAAAATGGCGAAGAATCGCATGTTTCCGCTGCAACTTAACACTGAGCGACAAAAGTGTTATTATGGTGCTATAGAGGATAATGAGTCATGGAAATGGCATAAACGTTTTGGGCATTTACATTTGAATGGCTTAAAACTTTTACAAAAGAATATGGTGCATGGATTGCCTACTATTGAAGACCCTAAGCAAGTTTGTGAGATATGTACGGCTGGAAAACAAGTTAGACTTCCATTTCAGAAGGGGGTATCATGGAGAGCGAAAGCACCATTGCAATTGGTACACATGGATATATGTGGACCATTAGAACCAACATCTTTGGGAGGTAATCGCTATTTTATAACCTTCATAGATGACTATAGTAGGATCTTGTGGGTGTATATGTTAAAGGAGAAATCAGCTGCATTTGATACATTTATGCACTTTAAAGCTCGAGTGGAGCTAGAAAGTGGATATAAGTTGAAGACACTAAGATCAGATCGAGGGGGTGAATATAAATCAAATTTATTCAAAAATTATTGTAAAGCAACTGGAATACGACAACAATTCACAGCTTCCTATACACCACAACAAAATGGAATTGCCGAACGGAAGAATCGAACAATTCTAGACATGACACGAAGCATCTTGGAAGAAAGGGGATTGCCAAAGCAATTCTGGGCAGAAGTTGTTTCTTGGACAACTTATAGTCTTAATCGTTGTCCGACAAAAAGTGTGAAAGATATGACTCCACAAGAAGCATGGAGTGGTGAAAAGCCAAATATTGAACATTTTCGAATATTTGGGTGCATAGCCTATGCACAAATACCCGAGGCAAAGAGAAAGAAGTTAGTTGACCGAGGTGAAAAATGTATCTTCATTGGATACAGTTCACAATCGAAAGATTATAAGTTGTACAATCCAATCAGTGGAAAGTTGATTGAGAGTAGAGATGTAATCTTTAGTGAAGGAGAATCTTGGAAATTGGATAATCAAGAAAAGGAGAAAATTGTGTAAAATGAAGTTGATTTATTCTGCTTATATGAAGCAACAAATGAAGTTAATTAAGTTGATTTATTCTGCTTATATGCAGAACACGAACCCATTAATTTTTAAGAAGCATTAGGAGAAGAAGAATGGAGATCTGCTATGAAAGAAGAGATTCGATCCATAGAGAAGAATGATACATGGGAGTTGGCTACATTGCCAAAGGGTCATAAGGCCATAGGTGTAAAATGGGTTTATAAGATCAAAAGAGGCGCAGATGGAAGTATTGATAGATACAAGGCAAGACTTGTTGCAAAAGGATACAAGCAAAAGTACGGTATTGATTATGATGAAGTATTTGCTCCTGTAGCTCGCTTAGACACTGTAAGAATGATGATCTCACTTGCTGCACATCACAAATGGAAGATATATCAGCTCGACGTTAAGTCAGCATTTTTGAATGGAATTTTAGAAGAAGAAGTTTATGTGGAACAACCAGAAGGTTTTGACATCAAAGGAGAAGATGATAAAGTGCTTCATTTGAAAAAGGCACTTTATGGTCTGAAGCAAGCACCAAGAGCATGGAATACACGCATAGATGGTTACTTGATTCTGAATGGTTTTATCAAGTGCTCGTATGAACATGCAGTCTATGTGAAGACCAATGGTGAAAATATGCAAAAGAAATCATTGAGAAATTTAATATGGGATCATGCAAACCCATGAGCACTCCCGTCGCAACAGGGATGAAGTTGACAAAAGAAGGAGAAGGAAAGTTGATTGATCTAACTTTATATAATAGTCTAGTTGGAAGTTTGAGATATCTGACTATCACAAGGCCTGACATTGTATATGGAGTAGGACTTGTCAGTAGATATATGGAGACACCAAAACAATCACATTGGTGTTCTGCAAAGAGAATAATAAGGTATATTAAAGGTACCATAGACTATGCGATGTATTATTTTTATAGAAATGAAGCAACATTATACGGCTATTCGGATAGTGATTAGGCCGGAGATCAAGATGAAAGAAAAAGTACAAGTGGTTATGCATTCTATCTAGGCTCAACTGCTTTCACTTGGAGTTCGAAAAAACAACCAGTTGTGGCGTTGTCAAGCTGTGAAGCTGAATACATAGCAGCTTCATCTGCAGTTTGTGAAGCATTATGGCTAAGAAATTTCTTACAAGAACTTGGTCACACTCAAGAAGGACCAACTACAATTTACATAGATAATGTGTCAGCAATAAAACTTGCTAAGAATCCAGTACAACATGGGAGAAGCAAGCATATTGATACTCGGTTTCATTTTCTACGGGATCAAGTTAAAGAAGGAGCAATCTCACTAAAGTATTGTAATACTGCTGAACAAGTTGCTGACATGTTTACGAAGCCCCTACCATATGAAGCATTTAAAAAATTAAGAGAGTTGCTCGGTATGAAAATTAAAGTTTGAGGGGGTGTGTTGAAAACTTAAACTTTAATTTAAAATAGCATCACTATAATTAGCTTGCTAATAATAAGTTTTATTTAAAAAAGGGAGTGGTTAGGAATTACAATATATATATATATATATATATATATATATATATATATATATATATATATATATATATATATATATATATATATATATATATATATATATATATATATATATATATATATATATATATATTTTGCCAAATGAATTTGTATTATATACCAAGAAGAGAAAACAAACGTTCAGTAGGGAAATTAACTCCCCCTGAACCGCCCAAAAACGCTAGCACCCTTTACAAAAAGGAGAGCACTAGCCCAAAAAAACGCAAACACTAACTACTTAGTTACAAGCATGTCATTCATTCTACTGTTTACTCTTCCTGTAATCCTAAAAGCTATACAATCTATAACCTCCTTCTGATTGAGGGAATGGTTATCAAAAATTTTCCTTTTACGCTGCATCCAGATGTTATAAATCAACTCGGTCTAGAGACCCACTATCAGCTTGGCTCGATTAGTCTTCTTTTTGTTAAGCTTGGCCATATTCTTAATTTCATCAAGGAAGTTAGCATCATTGAGGTTTCAGGAAAGGAAACTGAATATGTTGGATCTGATTTCCTTTGCATTCTGACAGTCAAAAAAGAGATATATATATATATATATATATATATATATATATATATATATATATATATATATATATATATATATATATATATATATATATATATATATATATATATATATGTTTTGGCATTTCATAATAATAATAATAATAATAAAGAAA
Organism: Amaranthus palmeri; assembly: GCA_019776075.1. Classification (NCBI taxonomy): domain Eukaryota; kingdom Viridiplantae; phylum Streptophyta; class Magnoliopsida; order Caryophyllales; family Amaranthaceae; genus Amaranthus; species Amaranthus palmeri. The sequence goes on along the minus strand of JAAKBH010000681.1, from coordinate 128,758 downwards.
AAAGAAAAAGGCATAAGAAAAAGTAAGGTGCTTGAAAGAGAGAATATAAGGAGAATTGTTAGGGTGATTATTAAGAGAAATATTTTTTATATATATACAAGTATATTTTTGTTATCCTAGGTTGTAACCTATATTTATTTCTCCTTCATATACTCCTATAATTATTTGAGTTTGCAATTCGTAAATTGTGTAACTCCTACAAAAGTAAACTTATTTGATTTCTTTTTTTTTCTTTTAAATTTTTTTAAAAAATTTAATTTTTTTTTAATTTAATTTTGCGAGTGTTTTATTTATGCAAAATGACTTGTTGTATATGTAAAAAGTTACCTTGGAGCATTCTTAGCAAGCACCCCTAAATTAGAATATTTATCCTCGGGACACTTATTTTATGTGGAAAGTTATATTGTAGTGCTTAGTTTTTAACAAACGACGATTGTAGCATTTCTTAAAACATTCCAAATTGTAACATCGTACAATTTAAATTAACTAAACAGTAACATTATAAATGATTCAACAATGAAAAACAAAATGCAAAATGCAAAGATAAATACAAGTGTTTTTTGAGCTATCTTGGATACCTTCCCCTCAAATGTTGTTTATTATAAATGATGATTCAACAATATACAAGTATAATACACTCTCGCCATCTTGAGAACACTCTCAAGATCACAAATACTAAATTAATGAAGAACACTCACAAGTTTTTTGCAAAGAAATAGCCCTCTTAATAATGTGCGTTTGTGGTGTATGTTTCTATGAGTGATGAATCTTATTTATAGGCAAGGTATTCATCACTCTTAGAATTGCCTCATAAATCACCATAAACCACATGTAACACCCACAATTAACATACAAATTAAGCATGATAATAAACAAGACAATAAACAAGCAATTAACTACCCACTTAATGCTTCTTAAAATAGAAAGTGCACAAAAAGAATTCTATGTTGCTTATTGACTTGTTGCTCGACTACTTGCTCGGTCGAGCGAGCACTTCAAAACCATTCTGTCTCAATCTGGCTATGTTGCTCGACCCCACCACTCACGCTTGATTGGTCTAGCGGCTTCTAGCAGGTCGAGCGGAGCTTCTAACCCTACAATTCGTGTTGCCTCGATCAAGCAACACTTCATCAAACGTTCCAAACCTTAAACCACCCATATACGACATATCTTTATCGACACTCTCAATAGTGCAAGACAAAACATATTCGATTATATGTTTAAAGTTAATGTTATAGTCATGAGTATTGTTACTTGCTTTAACGATCTTCCCCGCAAGTGCAATACTATTATCATCCTCGAAAGTCACCTTCTTTGACCCCAAACGCACCATCACCGACAATTTTGTGGCCTAGGCTACCACAATCAACTTGTAACTCATACAAGTTCCTCTTACTACTTATTCCCTTCATAAGCACAAGGCTCCCTCTAATGACTTTAAAAACCACTAGTGGAAAAAAAGCTATTGGCTGCTACTTATTGGCTGCGGTTTTTAGGCACACGCAGCCAATATGAGTAAAAAAAATTTGGTAAAAAAAAAATTAACAAGGGCTGCGGTTTTGTCTACTGTCCGCAGCCCCAAACTGTAGTTTAAAAAAAAAAGGTAAATGGCTGCGGTTTTGTCTACTGTCCGCAGCCCCAAAGTGTCTTCAATATTTTCGAAAATTAATAAAATTAACCAAAAAAAAAAATAGTAAAGGGCTGCGGTTTTTACATCTGTCCGCAGCCCCTAGTGTGTTTTTAATTAAAAAAAAACGAAAATTTATCTTACATGAGGCGCCCTTTTGAAACCCTAAAATAAACTTCATTTCCCTCAAATGAGGCGCCCCTTCTCTCCCTTCTCTCCCTTCTCTCCTTCTCTTAAAATTCAGAAACCTAATAAAGTTCATCTCCCTCAAATTGATCTACGGTGCTGTTCGAAGATCTTGAAATTTTCATCAGCCTTCTTCTTTCCTTTCATTCTCTCTTTACGGAAACTTCATCTCCCTCAAAATGTTCGAAGATCTTGAAATTGTTCGAAGATCTAGAAAAATCTTCATCAGCCTTCAAAACGATTGTAATCTTTACGTAAATCTCCCTCAAAATGTTCGAAGATCTTGGATGTTTTGAATTTGTTTTTGTTTAGTTTTTTTTATTTTAGTTTTTTGTTGATTCTAATCTTTACGAAAATCTCCATCTCCTTCAAAACGAAATGTTCGAAGATCTTGAAAATTTTCATCGTTGTGCTGCTCAAATTGATCTACGGTGCTGTGCTACTCCTCGGATTTTGCCCAGATCTTGAAAATGTTCGAAATTCTGGGTTCCTGGATTTTTTAATTTTGTTTTTGTTTAGTTTTTTTTAATTTAGTTTTTTGTTGATTGTAATTTTAGTTTTTTGTTGATTGTAATTTTTGTTTAGTTTTTTTTATTTTAGTTTTTTGTTGATTTTTTAATTTTGTTTTTGTTTAGTTTTTTTATGTTCGAAATTCAAGTTGATTGTAATCTTTAGTTTTTTATTTTGCCCAGATCTTGAAAATGTTCGAAATTTCTGGGTTCGTTTATTTATTTTTATGTTCTTCAATTTTCTTCAATTTCAAATCTCAAATTAGATTTATGTTCTTCAATTTTCGTTTTTATGTATTCATGTTCTGGATTTCCCAGTATAAAACGAAATTTAAAAAAAAAAATTTGAAAATGGGTTAAGGGCTGCGGGCATTATGTCCGCAGCCAATAACTTTACATTATTTGCTGCTACTCCAAGGGCTGCGAGACAAAACCGCAGCCCATACCCATAAAAAGCCCGCAACCCTTAAGGTTTTTTCCACTAGTGAACCTCTCCACTTGCTTTGAAAATGCATCTCTTACTCTCAAGTCTACCCAATGAGATAAGGCTCCTTTCAAACTTAGGTACATACCTTACATCACCAAGTGTTCTCTTGACACCTCCATATGTCTCAATTTCAACTTCACCAATAACTTCTACTATCACCTTTTCATCATTTGGTAAAGTAACAAGGCCATTATCACCAAAACTAAGCTTGATAAATAATTTTTACTTCTCATAATATATGTGGAATGAGCAACCAGAGTGTATTACCCATCCCTTATTATCACTACTACAAATCATCACTTGTGCCACTAATTATGCCACGGGAATTCAAAATCCGTGGCAAGTTTTGATCTTGCCACGGGAAAAATAAGTTTCAAGACAATATTACAACCATACCCAAGTTTTTTGCCACGGGTAAATATAATCGTGGCAAAGATGCACTTGTGCCACAAGTTATGCCACGGGTAAATATATACCGTGGCAAACAAACACTTTTGCCACGGGTAAATTAATATCGTGGCAAACAAGCACTTGCGCCACAAATCTTGCCACGGGAAATTTAATTTTTTTTGTGGCAAATAAAAAGTTGCACCAAAAATTATGTCACAACAAAATATATCTGACAAAAAATTTGTGCCACAAATTATGTCTCGGGTAAATACTTATGATGGAAAATAAAGACTTATAGGCCACGGATAAAATAGCTTTTGTGTGATTGTATCATAAATTAGACACCTGAATTTGAATTATTCGCAAGTTTTGATCTTGCCATGGATAGTATATCTAAAGAGAAAATTAAAAAAATAAAAAGTTTATCAATTATTTAAATTTCAAAATCTTCATTCAACTTAATTAGTTCTATATTTATTAGAAATTAAGTCATTATTTTTCCTTATCTTTTAATTTAATATAAGACAAAAAAATTCTATAAACAATTATTCAATTTAATACTCATACTAGACCTTAAACAATAATTTTAGGTAAGATTAATGTATGTTCTACAAAAACAGAGAAAGGTTGTTTCTAACTTATTCCAAGACTTTTCCAATTTTTTAATAAGTGAAAATCAGATCTTATCATCTTCTTAAATTCAAGAGCACATGAAAAATGTTTTTTTCAATCTCTAACTGTTACTATACAAAAACACGGAAATTCCGACGGAAAGTTTCTAACTAATTTTCCGACTGACAAGCGTTAGTCGGAATTCCGACTAAATTGCTACTAAATCAATTTTAAGTCGGAATTTTAAATTGAAAAAAAAATGTATAATTAATAATATAGTAATATACGACTAATAATATCGTAATATATTAATAACTAATAAATATTATCTAAGAAATATATATTAATACGAGTAATATTATTCTATACAACTAATTTTGTTATATTTAGGAATATTAGTTGACCAAATGAATTTTAATTTTGCAACTAATTTTTTTCAATTAATTGTAATTTTTTTAACTTACTTTTAATAATTTTGTTCAGCTAGTTAATAATATTTTTTTTTGAGGTAACTAGTTAATAATATTAATAATAATAATAATGATAATAATAATAATAATAATAATAATAATAATAATAATAATAATAATAATAATAATAATAATAATAATAATAATACACTAAGTGGTAGGAGTGTTATTTTATAAGTATAATAACATAATGTAAGTTATCACTAAATAACTTATGGCCTAGTGGTTGGAGTGCTAGTATGCCAACTTTAAGGTCTTGTGTTCAAATCCTACCCAAGGCATTTGTGTGGAAGGAATGTTACTGATTGTTAACATTAAATTCATACTACTAGTTGAATTTCCTTGTTTACGAGTCTAGTGTATAAATGATTTGTAGCCACGTGTGGTGCGCCTGGTAGACGAATATAATTTGCAATGATTCACTTTATGTGACAGAAGAATATGATTAGCCACGGGATCTACCGTGGCAAGAAAAAGAGTTTTTGCCACAACCACAATTTTCCCGTGGCAACAATCTAGCCACGATCACTTGTGCCACGGTAGTCTCTAACTAAAATTCCCGTGGCTAGACATCATAGCCATGGGAAATTCTTACTTGTGCCACGACTGCTACTGTGGCACAAGTGATGATTTGTAGTATGAACCACTCTCCCATAAACTAATAGAGCCCCATCATAGTCATCATCACCAACAAAGCCTAGAGGGGCACTCCCGCTACTCTCACCCTCAGTTATCCTATCCATTAAGTTTTTCATTCTCTTAAGGTCTTCCTTAAATTCTTTGCACATCATTTGTATGTGCCCCTCTTTCTTACAAGTAACACTCTTTGTCTCTAAGGCCACCCTTCCCATGAGACTTTCCATTTCCTTGATATCCCTTTACCTTGGTTCTTCCCCTATTCACCCACACTAAATAAGCCATCCCCAACACTCTTCTTTTCTTCCCCTTTTCTTTTCACCTTGAACCTATCATTCTCTATCAATGCGGCTAATGCTTGATCAAGAGTAATAGAGCCCCTACCTAAGAGAAATGCTTGGACTATGGTTCTATAGTCCTTGGGAAGCAAAGCTAAGAGTAGTAAAGCTTACTCTTCATCCGTTAACTTCTCATTCGCATTAAACAATTAGCACACCAACTTGTTAAATGTGTTCATGTGGTCTTGCAATGTTGTATCGTCATCCTTCGTGAGTTGATACAACTCCCACCTCATGCAAAGTTTATTGATTAGGGATTTGGAAGTATACACCATTTGTAATTTTTCCAACAACTCACTAGGTTCGGTCTCTTTCAAGTAATGATACTTGATTTCGAGTGCTATCGCTAGCAGGATTGTGCTTACCGCCTTCTTCCTCATTTGTGTTCATTTTGCCTCTTCAATACCTATTTGGCCTCTCCTTTAAAAGCACATCATGATGCCTTGTTGCACCAGTAATCCTCCATGGCAATTTTCCATATTGCAAATTTGATTTTCGCATCAAACAATTAAATATAAAATTTTCCCTCATTCATTGTGATTTTCTGGTTCTTTCAACCTCACTTTTACTTCCCAATTTGCCCAACAAGCACTCCCGCTCATATACCAATTCATATAAACACCTCTACGAGGTTCAACAATGAAAAGCAAAATGAAAAATGCAAAGATGAACACAAGTATTTATTGAGGTATCGTGGATACCTCCACATCAAATGTTGTTTATTATAAATGATTCAACAATACAAGTGTAGTAAACTTTCTCTATCTTGAGAACACTCTTTCAAGATCACAAATAATACATCAATGAAGAACACTCTCAAGTTTCTTACAAAGAAATAGCCTTCTCAACAATATGTGTTTGTGGTGTATGTTTCTATGAGTGATGAATCCTATTTATAGGCAAGGTATTCATCACTCCTAGATTTCCCTTATATATCACCATAAACCACATGTAACACCCACAATAAACTTACTAGTAAAACATGATATTAAACAAGACAATAAACAAGCAATTAAACCATCGACTTAATGCTTCACAAAACAGAAACTACACAAAAAGAATATTATGTTGCGTACTGACTTGTTGCTCGACTGCTTGCTCGGTCAAGCCACCCCATTACTCGATCGAGCGAAGCTTCTCACCCTTCAATTCTTGTTGCCTCGATCAAGCAACACTTCATCAAACGTCACAAACCTTAAGCCACCCATGTACGACACATCTTGTTCGACTGTCTCCAAAGTGCAAGACAAAGCATATTCAATTATATGTATAAAGTTAACGTCATAGTCATGACTATTGTTACTTGCTTTAACAATACTAGTGCAACAATACTGAAGCAACACCGTCTTGGAAAAGAAGTTTGTTAGCCACATCATCAAGTTTGTTAGCTTCCTGTTTTTCTATTTTCCCTCCTTGCACAATTTGTTTTTCTCTCTCTTGTAAGTCATTAGAGTAGTAGCTTCTACGCCTTTCTTTCCCTGTATATATATGTTTTCTTTCAATGAATAAAGCTGCAAGATTATTTTTCCCAATCAGTGTTTTTTGTTTCTTTCCATAAGTCTGTCATAAGTAAAGACTATATACTAATTCTGTATCAACACCAAGCTAAGCGATTATTACAAGGGCTAAACTGAAGTTGTAATATAGAACACTAAACAAACCAAGATGTACTGTGTCCAATTTAATTATGATTTTTTAATCAAACAAACCAATTTTTTATATTTAAATAATGAGAGATGTTGCAACTATATATAAGAAGCAAATTACTGACATCAATTTATGCAAGTTGTTATAAAATGTTAGAGTTTAGTTTCTGTTTTTCACTATACTTGCAATGTTTGACTTTTTACGTAATTCATTAATATGTTAATTTGATCATTTGTATATATGTTGAAATATTCATATATAAAAATTATAAAAATATAATATTATGAAAATATGCGATTAAACGATTTAAATTAGATTCCACTGGAATATATTTTTTATACATTAGCTGCAATATATAAAATATGTTTGAACAATGTATAATGTCAAAAATCATTATGTAGCGAGTATTTCAGAATGGAGGTAGTATGTGGTAAACCTTTTAAGAATCGTTCATTATAAATTCTCTTCCATCTTATATTTCATTATTATTGGAAAAGTTTTATTTACTTAGTTTTTGAAGAATTTTAAATTTGATGTGTGAGAGCACCAAATTACAAAGATTGATTGTTAATGATTATGGAAAGCTAATCAGTAAGTGCTACAAGTACTTAATAACAAGTTACTTCAGTAATTCAACAAAAACTTAAATTAATAACCAAATTGCTATATGTTGATTTTGTTTTAAGAATGGTTGCCTCTATTGTTTCTTAAAAAACTATGTGATACTATATAGATTTTTTTTTTATATTTTCCTTAATTTATTCTATTTAAGTATCTCTCTAACTTTTTGCTAAAAATATACTAAGAGCATGAAGTAGTACATTATGTGCGATGATTCGATGAATGGAAAAAATTTTGGGGTTTCAATTATTGTGTCAAATTCATTCTTAATAATTCACCAATTACCTACAACTGATTATATACACATATACCTTCTATTGTTCCCTAAAATAAGAATATTTTAATATATATTATTTCCCTAAATATACACTAATATTTCTGATTTTATTTGTTTCCTCTATTCTAACACTTCCCCTCAAGTTGGGTCGTAGGGTCACCAAAACCCAACTTGCACAAGACCTCTTCAAGAACTAAGTTCCCACCGCCTTTGTAAGGATAATAGCTAATTGATCTTCTGAACGTACAGGAGGAAGTTTGATAACTTTTGCTTCCAATTTATCTTTTATGAAGTGCCTATCAACCTCTACATATTTGTGCAATCATGTTGCACAGGATTTTCGGATATGTTGATGATAGCTTGATTATCACAATACAACTCGCAATTCATAGTGGGCTGATAGCCAAGTTCTGTCAGTAGCTTCATGAGCCATAGCACTTCAGTTACCCCTTTTTCAACTCCTCGGAATTCTGTTTCAACACTAGACAAGGTAACGACTTTCTGTTTCTTGCTTCTCCAATTCACAAGATTTCCCCTTACTAGGGTGAAGTAGCCTGAAGTTAATTTTTTGTCATCTTTGTCACCTTCCCAATCTGCATATGTGTAATCAACAAGGTCTAGATGACCATTTCTTTGGTATAGAAATCCCTCTCCCTGGAAATCCTTTCAAGTATCTTAAAATTCTGATCACTACTTCCATATGTTGGACCTAGGGTCTATGCATGAACCGGCTAACCACTCCAACTGCGTAAGCAATATCTGGTCTTGTATGAGCTAGGTATATTAATTTTCTCAGCAGTCGCTAAACAATTAGTAGGTTCTCCTCCTTCAAGCATTTGCAATCCATGATTCGCATTCATTCGGTGTTTCAATGGATATACAATATCTAGCATGTCGGTCTCAGCTAACAAATCTTGAACATACTTATTTTGAGATATGAAAATTCCCCCTATTGGATATCAAGACTTTAATCCCCAAGAAATATTTAAGTCTCCCTAGATCTTTCATCTCGAACTCTTAGAAAGCCTAAATTTCATCCTTGTTATCTCTAGTAATAATCATGTCATCCTCGTAAGTTATAAGACAAGTCATTTTTCCCCTACTTCTTTTCAAGAATAAGGTGTGATCGCAGTTCCTTTGATTGTACCCAAACCTTCTTATAGCTGATGTACATCTTCCAAACCATGCTCTGCGTGATAGTTTTAATCCATACAATGCTTTCTTTAATCTGCACCATTCATTAGCTGAAAATCCAGTAGAAAAGCCCAGTGGAGCTTGCATATATAGCTCTTCTTTTAGTTCCCCATGAAGAAAAGTTTTTTTAACGTCAAACTGGTGAAGAGGCCAATCTAAGTTTGCAGCTATTGAAAACAGGACCCTTATAGTGTCAAGTTTAGCTACCGAGGAAAAAGTCTATGAGTAGTTGACTCCATAAGTCTGATTGTACCCCTTTGTCACAAGTCGAACCTTGTATCTTTCTATGGTGCCATGTGCTTTATATTTGACTGTGAATACCCATTTACACCCAACAACCTTTTTCTTTTCCAGCAATATGCATTTCTTCCACGTGCCATTTTTTCATAGTGCACTGATTTCCTCTTCCATGGCTTTTCTCTAGTTATCATTTTCTAGGGTTTCTTCGACGCTGTTAGGAAGTTTGGTTCCAAATAGTTATGCATTGAATGCCAAGGCACTCTATGACATATTTGCGTCCCATGGTGCTCCATTCGATATCTCAATCTTTTAGCTTCATAATTCGGATCATATTGCTTAAGAGGGACGCCGCGCGTTGTACGAGGTGGAAGAACATAACCCTAAAGAGTTCACCTTTTTCTCCCTTTCTACTTCCACGTTCTCATTTATCAATTGACTTGTGTTCTTCTACTAAATAACACATCTGATGTTCAGTCAACACTGTTTGTGGTATGGGCTAAACAACTTGTGATCAAATGAGGGATGATTGAGCTTCGAACTTGTGATCTTTTGTGACATTGGCTTCTGATACCATGATTCAAAGAATAGTGCAGATTTTGGAGTTTCAATTAATGTGTTTCATTCATTCTTAATCATTCACCAATTATGTACAACTGAATACATGAACAGATACCTCCTATTGTTGCCTAAAATAAGAGTATTACAATATATTTTATTTCCCTAAATATACACTAATGTTTCTGATATTTTTTTGTTTCCTTAATTCAAACATGGGACTTGAAATTTTCTTTTGTTTTTCTTTTTGTTTTTATTTTGTTGGTTTATAGTTATTGGATTTTTTCATAAATCAAGAGAAATACCATGAAAGGTGAGATTGAGTCATGGTGATAAAATAAGAGACAACCATTCATTTACATTGTAAAGATATGGTCGTGTAAACGTAATTAGGTTTCTAACTAACATCTGAGATCATATAGAGCTTAGTGTGATTGGTCCATAGCTAGGCAACAACCTAATGTCTTTTGGTCTACCAGACTGGGGTATAGTAATATCTCGATGTTCATTGGTTGTCCGCCTCAGTCTCCTAGCTCGGGGAGCAACATCATCTAATGGGCTCTTTGGTATGGCATCAAGACCACTATAAGTACTAGGCCCAGCCTCTGTTCACACAAATTTGCCACTTTAGGGCAACCATTGAATCCATTGGTTGCCTAATAGGATATAAATATTATATAAATCTTATTATCATTTTCATGTTTGCACTCACTCCTATTCATTGATTTGGGTAAATTTTGTTATTGTGTCAATTCATTGATTATGTCTCATTTCTAATATAATTATTATTATATTTTTTTATTTTATTATAATACGTATTTCATATTATAGAATGAGACTTTTACAAGAAGTTGGTGGGGAATCGAGCAACAAAATGAGTACCCACAGCTTTTTGAATACAAAAAGCTAGTCTCTAAAAAATGAAAGTTCTAGACTTGGTGGTGCTACAACAAGCTGAGTACCCACACCTTATTATTATTATTATTATTATTATTATTATTATTATTATTATTATTATTATTATTATTATTATTATTATTATTATTATTATTATTTGTCAAACGATTTTCCATATATAACAAAATCATTTACAAAAGGCGGGGTTAGAAAATCAAGATATCCAGGGGGATCCCTACAATTGCATCAGTGTGAAAGTCGAGCACACCTTCTAGGAAGGGTTTCTCGACCTCACTCTTCATGTGCACAGGAGCCACCGGGATATCTCAAAAAGCCACAAACGGCAAACATACAAGAGGGCTACCTATGTTAAAGAAGCAAAATGGCCCTATAGGCCAAGACATTACATCACATCATAGGTACAAAACAGAACGTGACACTAAGCTCCAAGCTACAAACAACAAGATGTAACAAAGGGCAGCGATTACATAGCAGGAATGATCAGCAGTGAGCACGTGAACAGCAGCGACACATGGATCACCAGCAGCTTCGCATCAGTGAACAAAACAGCACTACTTAGCAACAAAAAAACCAGAGCAAGGTGCATCAGCAGCAAGAAACCAGAAGCCATAAGTCATGGAACAGCAAGCATCAAGGCACACAACATTAAGATCAGCATAAAAAAAATCAGTACACCAGCCGAGTATAGTGTAGCATCAAGTTTAGCATCAAAAAACCAGTACACCAGCCACTGACTAAAGGGCAGAAGCCAGCAACGCACAACATCACATATCAAGAATAACAAGACAGCTTCAAGTCAGCAACAACGATCGTGCAGCAGCACATGAAGCAGAAAAAAAAGACAGCAGTGCAGCAGGGACCAGCAGCAAGAAATAAGACAGACAGAAACAAATAACAGGCTGCCCCCAAACAGTAGCAGGTGTTGATCAAGGCCCAGCAGCAGGGGCAGATTGTAGCTGCAGCCACACAAGGCCATACATCTAGCAGCACATTGGGTCAGCAGAAACAGGAGCAGGGCCAGCAACAAGCTGGACAGAGATGGCTACAGCACAAGCAGCAGTGAGGATGGGCCCTGCTGGTAACAGAATTTCTTACCACTTCAGCAACCTGGAGTCACAAAGGATACACAAGCAGCAAGAAATAGTGACTATAAAAGGAGCAGCAGAAGGAACCCCATATCAATAGCCCACACATAAGACAAGGTGTAGACACAAGAAAACCTGGTACAAAAACCCAAAAAAGAAGGCAGTAGTAGAGCGCTACAGAGATGCCACCCAATTGGTTATCGACTTATTGATAGTAATGAAGTGGAATCTAGCTTTAGACTCCGTCTTGACAGTTGCAACTATCCTCCTCACAGTCGGAACTTTCTTATGCCATACTACTTCATTTCTTGCTTGCCAAATCACATAAATTAAGTTAACAATGACAGCGTCAATAATCTTCTTTTTGGACCTAGGCATGTGTCAATTCCGATAGAAGTCCTGCATGGTCTGAATGCTCCATTGCTCCATTGCCTCCAAGAACGGAATTTTCATTTCCAATCGCGTCATATGCTCAAGAAACTTGAGAAATTTGGCTTGCATTTGCTTCTCCACCACCTTGTATGGGAAAGGAAGAGGTGGGCCACTTTGGCGTTCACGAGCTCGCCACTCTTGCATTTTCTTCCAATTATCCTCTTGCTCCAACTTCTCTTTTTCTTTCACTTCATCTCTCTTTTCAACTTCCTCTTCTTTCTTTTCCTCAAGAACTTCCTCAAGAATCTCTTCTTTTCCCTCTCCCCCAAGCTCATGCTCAACATCCTCTTGTGAATCACTACCCATTGGAGTACCATCACCCAAATTATCACCCAAAGCTTCACTTGGACCCGGATAGGAAGAACCCGATCTAAGGAAGATCGCCTTGCATGTGTGGTGGTTTGATGGTTGGTTAGGAGGTGGAGGTTGGATGGATGGGTTAGGTTGAGGGTTGGATGGGAATAGCATAGGTGGAGGTGGTTGGGCTAATTGTGCAAGTTGGGTCTCCAAGTTCTTTTGTTGGGTTTGGAGTTGAGCCATTTGAGTGATCAAAGTTTGATTGAGTTGGGCTAGGGTGCTCAATTGGGTGGTCATGAAGTCTTGGTTGGGATTGGGGTTTGGAGGTGGTTGGGTGGTTTGGTAGGATTGGTTGGGATTGGGTCGTGGCACTTGTGGGTAAGGCTTGCTTCCATTGGGTCTAGGAAAACTACCACCGGCTTGATTGTAGTTGTTGTAGCCTTGGTTGAAGTTTCCTTGACCATTGTTAGGATTGAAAGGTGGTCGGGAGGCCGGATTGTTGAATAAGGTGTAATGAGAGTATCCTTGACCTTGATTCCCATAACCCATAGCCGCTATATGTTCGGGATTGAACCCATTCCCATCAAAGTTCGTCGCTTGGGCCCCTTCATAAGCACTTGACCCATACTCTACCGATGCCACATGATCCGGACTTCTTCCCCCACAATAGGATGCATCGTGATTAGTACCCCCACAAATTCGGCATGAGAAACGTTTTGCTACATTAGCGGCGGAGACATTGGAGCTACCTTGGGCTAACTTAAACTTGGACAATTTCTTGTCCATTATCGCTTCAATCTTTGCACCAAGCGAATCAATACTCGCTCCATCGATCGCGCCCCTTTGTTGTTTACTCCCCCTAGCACCACCCCAAGTGCTATTTTTGGCAACCTCTTCGATCATACCCTTCACACGGTCGCATGGGATTTTCGGGAGTTGCCCACCGACCGCGGAGTCTAGTAGTGCCTTAGTCGAATCATCAAGCCCGTCGTAGAAAAAGGTGTTTAAGTGGTTCTCCCCATATTCATGATGGGGGCAAGCTCGGAGCATACCCTTAAATCTAGTCCAAGCGGCACATAGGCTCTCATCCTCTTCTTGTGTGAATGACGCGATCTTTTTGCGCCAATCTTGTGTGCGGTTTGTAGGATAGAACCTTTCGAGGAATGCCGTTCTCAATTGCTCCCAAGTAGTGATGGAGTTGGGCTCTAGACATTTGTACCAATCCTTGGCATCCCCCGCTAGACTAACCGAAAAGAGACATAGCTTGATGTAGTCGGGGTGGTTAGGGCATTGAGGTATGAACCTACAATTCTCCATGAATGCCTCCTAGTGTATGAGAGGACACTCGTTTCTTAGCCCGCAAAATGGGTTTTCTTTCACCATTCTTGTGTTTTGTGGGTCTATGCGGAAGTTCGGTGGGGCATTAGGTAGTACCACGGCTTCTTGAAATTCTCTTGAGCCCGAGGTCCCAAATTGCCCAAATAGTGGTTGATTTTCGGCCATTGGAGGAGGTGGGTTGGGCCTAGACGATTGACGTGGAGTAGGAGGAGGAGATCGTCTAGTGACCCTTTGTATTTCTGGATTGTACGGAATGAGTTGTAGCTGTGATCTCCGTGTGGTATAGCTCATGCAAACAACACTAGAAACCAAGCGTAAGCACTGACAAGCAAGAATTATTTGAACAAAAACTAAAGAAAGCAATAAAATGGACTACACAAGCACAAAAGCTAACTATAACGCCTTGTTCCCCGGCAACGGCGCCATTTTGATAGCCGGTTTTTAACGCGTCGTTATACGCTAAGAACCTTGGCTAATCAAACACATTTATAAAACACCCTAGTTACAACTATAGCGAGTATAGAGGTAAGTTTGGGGATCGAACCACAAGGAACAAGGGCTAAGCAAGATTAAGTGCTAGGTGTAGTGAATGGAAATGGTGTGTGTATGATATTGGGTGTTTGTGAACTAAACTAATGAAAGCAAATAAACAAGATTAAGATAGCAATAAGAGACAAACGGGGTTGGTGAGGATTCACCCTAGGTCGATGCTATGTTTTTCACACAAGGCTAAGTCAAGGGAGATTGAGCATGGCTCAATAGAGACACTCAAGATGACATGGGGAAGTTGATGACATATAGTCAATACGAACGACCCATAATCGCCCTATGTCTCACAAGGGAGTGGCAGGACAAGATATGTATCGAATATCAATCATTCAAACCAAAACAACCTCAACCCTAATCTAGCATATGAACAACATTCATCAAACCTAGGGTTTCACCAAACCAAAACCCCTAAGAAATCTACTCTAGCATGTTTGGAATGAAAACAACAAAGAACAAGAAAGAAAACATGTATGTAAACATTAGGGCAAGAAATAAACTAACAATAATGAAAGACAAAGCAAGAAATCTAACTACCCACTATTCTAGAAAGCAATAACCAAAGCAAGAACAAGTTTTGATAGCAATAGAACAAGATTCAAAGCATTAAATGAAGCATGAAAGGAGAAAAGCATTAAATGACATGAATGAACCATAAACAAAGCAAATGAAAGCAATAAAGAAAGATAGAAAGATAAACTTACATAAATGAAGATGCTTGAATGTAAATGAAATGAAATTACAAGACTTGAATGTAAAAGAAAGCAATTGAAATCTATTCTAGGGTTTGGAAATTGAAATTAAAGCAATAAATGATGTTTAATAGAAGAGGGAGATTCTATCTATCAAAGCATGGGGTTTTGGTTCATAAGAATGCCCTTATATAGGCTACACAAGTTGGGAACAAAAGCCCTAAAAGAATCCTACGTGGCAAGCTTCGAAGAGAAATCGATTTCGCGAAGAACTGTGTCGCATTCGCCCGAAGGCAGCTCAAGCTTCGCCCGAATGGGCCCAGATTCGAACGAATCTGGGTCAGATTCGCCCGAATGGGCTGTTTTGAGATTCTGATGCGCTGCAGGGTGAAGCTTCGACCTGGCTTCGACCTGGCTTCGACATGACTTCGACCTGGCTTCGACCTGGATTCGACCTGGCTTCGACCTCAATTCGACCAAATCTGCTTAGCTTCGACCGAATCTTGGTGATTCTTGGCTTCCAGAGACTTTGAGCTATTAACTTGGGCATGGCATAGTCCATTCGACCGAATGGACTTGTGATTCGACCGAATGTGGTCATTTTGGCCACGTTGAAGCTTCAAACTATCGTCAAATGACTCTCGATCTTTGCGATACTTTCGGGGATGACCCGAAACACTTGTGGGAGCCTCGAAACGCGAACCACTTCTTCGAACTTGACGTCTAAGCCTCAAATTAACCCGAATCACCTCGAAACGATCTCCGATCATCGTGATATCTTCGGGGATGACCCGAAACACTTGTGAGCACCTCGAAACACGTGCGTTTCCTCCGACTTTGATGTCTATCGCTCAAACTAACCCGAATCACCTCGAAACGAGCTCCGATCATCGTGATATCTTCGGAGATGACCCGAAACACATGTGAGCACCTCGAAACGCGTGCATTATCTTCGACTTTGATGTCTAAGCCTCGAACTCAACCCGAATCACCTCGAAATCTCCCGAAAACACCTGAAATGATCTCTAAACACCATGGAGACAAGATCAAGGTAAAATCGAGTGTATAGAGCATAAAACAATATAAAAACACCGAGATAAGACACCAAAGTGAGGCTATAAATGTGCTCTAAATCGAGCACATCATTTTGATAACCGGTTTTTAACGCGTCGTTTAACGTTAAGAACCTAAGTTAATCAAACACATTTATAAACACCCTAGTTACAACTATAGCGAGTATAGAGGTAAGTTTGGGGATCGAACCACAAGGAACAAGGGCAAGCAAGATTGAGTGCTAAGTGTAGATGGAAAGAGTGTGTGTATGTAGGTGGGTGTTTGTGAACTAAACTAAGGAAAGCGAAAAACAAGATTAAGATAACGATAAGAAACAAACGGGGTTGGTGAGGATTCACCCTAGGTCGATACTATGTTCTCATACAAAGCTCAGTCAAGGGAGATTGAGCATGGCTCAATAGAGACACTCAAGATGACATGGGGAAGTTGATGACATATAGTCAATACGAACGACCCATAATCGCCCTATGTCTCACAAGGGAGTGGCAGGACAAGATATGTATCGAATATCAATCATTCAAACCAAAACAACCTCAACCCTAATCTAGCATACGAACAACATTCACCAAACCTAGGGTTTCACCAAACCAAAACCCCTAAGAAATCTACTCTAGCATGTTTGGAATGAAATCAACAAAGAACAAGGAAGAAAACATGAATGTAAACATTAGGGCAAGAGAGAAATCAACAAAAGTGAAAGGCAAAGCAAGAAAACTAACTATCAACTACTCTAGGAAGCAATTACCAAAGCAAGAACAAGTTTTGAGAACAATAGAACAAGATTCAAAGCAAATATCAAACTTAAGAAGAACAAAACATTAAATGACATGAATGAAAGGTAAATGAAAGCAATAAAGAGTAAAGGAAAGATAAACTTACATAAACCAAAGTGCTAGAATGAAAGGAATTGAAATTACAATGCTTGAAATGTAAATGAAAGCATAAAAATCTAATTCTAGGGTTTGGAATTGAAGAAAAGCAATAAATTTGATGTTCAATAGATGAGAGGGTTTCTCTCTATCAAAGCATAGGGTTTATGTCCCTAAAAGTGCCTTTTTATAGGCTACAAAAGTTGGGGTTAAAAGCCCTAAAAGGTCCCACAAAAATAAGCTTAATCGAAGAAACGAATATCGCAGAACTGGGCAAGATTCGCCCGAATTGGCAGCAGGTTCGCCCGAATTGGGCTGGATTCGACCGAATCCGGTCGAATTCGCCCGAATTGCTTGTCTTGAACTTCTGACTTGGGCAGCACCTTGAAGCTTCGACCTGGGTTCGACCTTGCTTCGACCCAGGTTCGACCGAATCCACCAACCTTCGCCCGAATTGGCTTCATTCGCCATTTCCAGTGGCTTTGCAAGGTTTCTTTGGGCAGCACAGTTCAAGTTCGACCGAATGCAATTGGGCTTCGACCGAATGTGGCCCTTTTGGCCACTTTGAAGCTTAAAACTCCTTCAAACGAACTCCGAACTTTGCGATACTTTCGGGGATGACCCGAAACACTTGTGGGAGCCTCGAAACGCGTGCCACTTCTTCGGTCTTGACGTCTAAGCTTCAAACTAACCCGAATCACCTCGAAACGAGCTCCGATTTTTACGATACTTTCGGGGATGACCCGAAACACTTGTGGGAGCCTCGGAACGCGTGCATTTCCTTCGACTTTGATGTCTAAGCCTCGAACTCAACCCGAATCACCTCGAAATCTCCCGAAAACACCTGAAATGATCTCTAAACACCATGGAGACAAGATCAAGGTAAAATCGAGCGTATAGAGCATAAAACAATATAAAAACACCGAGATAAGACACCAAAGTGAGGCTATAACTGTGCTCTAAATCGAGCACATCACCAATCCTTGATTCTTTTTGGCCTCCGCATATGGGGCATAAGTCCTCGTCAGTCACCCCCGTTGTCATGAGTTTTTGCTTAGATTTCAGTCTGTCTTGGCACGCCAACCACGTAATGAACCGGCTTTTCGGGATGGAGGCTCGGTTCCATGTGGCGTTAGCCCATGGGGCTCTAGGATGGGTGCCCAAAAGATCCTTGTATACCGCTGCTATGGAATAAGACGGGGTCGACATCCAATCCTTCAAAGTCTCTTTTATTTTACATAGCTTCTTGATCACCCAGCTTGCAGTTGCGGGGGCATTGAAGAGATCCCATCTTCCGCGCTTCGTATACACTCCATGCACCCACTTAACCCATAGGGAATCTTGCATGGTAGTGATGTGCCATGTTATTTTGCCGATAGCTGCTTGATTCCAGATTTGTAAGTTGCGAATACCCAGGCCACCTTCTTTTTTCGGTCGACAAATCTTTTCCCAATTCACGTTCCCTGAAGAGTTACTATCCGCTGTACCGTGCCATAGATATGATCTGCAGACTGTAGTTGTTATTATTATTGTTATTATTATTATTATTATTATTATTATTATTATTATTATTATTATTATTATTATTATTATTGTTATTATTATTATTATTATTATTATTATTATTATTATTATTATTATTATTATTATTATTATTATTATTATTATTATTATTATTATTATTATTATTTTGGAAGATGAAAGAAATTCTATTAATACTAGAAAAATACAACATGTACAAAAGAGACGTCCCAGACCTAACCACCTGGATTCAGCTAATTGCATCAGATTGCTAAGAGGGCACATCTTCTAGGAAGGGTTTCCCACCCGCATTCTTCATGTGCATAGAATTCAGGGGAAAGGTCTCAAAAAAGCTAGGAAACCATATAAGCAAAAAACTGTACATCATATATGGTCCTATACATCCAATTTTTATCTCTATCATTATCCTTGATACACATAAGAGTGGATCGGGACTTCACGTCGTGCTTAATCGTCTTCAACACAATATCTATGGCTGTGACTTTGGCTTTCCATATTGCTTCATTTCGAATTCGCCAGATTTGATACACCAGACAACACAGGGCGATGCAGAAGACCTTCTTTTTTGTGGTGCTCATTCGCCATTTCTTTGTAGCTAGGTTGTTTAGCGATGAGATGCAAACGTTAGAGCCAAGCCAAGCCATAACCGCTTCAAGGCAGGAGTCACTAAACCTACATGCAAAAAACAGGTGATCAATGGACTCACTATCATTTCCACAAAGAGGGCATGTATCATTAGGAGTTACACCCAGTTGAAACAGGTGGTCCTTGGTTTTCAGTCTGTTGAGGAAGGCGAGCCACATAATAAATCTCATTTTAGGGATGACCTGCCTGGATCATACTAGCCTTGCCCAGTTTACTGTCTCAAGGGGGGGTTGCATCTTCTGGTATACCTTGTTGATGGAGTATCTGTTTTGATCTATTATTATTATTATTATTATTATTATTATTATTATTATTATTATTATTATTATTATTATTATTATTATTTATTTATTTATTTATTTATTTATTTAATTACAAATCACATTCTATTTCATGGAAAAGACTTTACGAGAAGTTGGTAGGGAGTCGAGCGACAAGCTGAGCACCCACACCCTTTTGAATGCAAAAAGCAAGGCGATGAAAAATGTAAGCCCTAGATTTGGTGCTACTAGAGTTGCTAAAAGAAAACAAAGAGATTCACCCACACCTACACCCTTTTATTATTATTATTATTATTATTATTATTATTATTATTATTATTATTATTATTATTATTATTATTATTATTATTATTATTATTATTATTATTATTATTATTATTATTATTATTATTATTTGGCAAAGTAAGTATTATAAAATGCCAGAAAAATAGCCGAAGCTTACAAAGGTCCAAAAGACTAAGGAGACGATCCAAACGAAGCTTCTAAGGGACAGGCCCCTCGTCATTCGCTTAGTAAGGACACGTCAACATCAAACAGACTATACATAAATCTATGTAAGTACTACTGTGCAAAAACCAAAAACCAAAAGGTTTACACTCATTGATCCAAATTACGCCAGACGAATTAAGCTTGTGCGTTTCAATACGAGACACAATCCAAGGCCACCTTCGTGAACTGCTAGCACCATAGGGACACCAAAAAACAATGCGTGATGTTGCTTGAAAAGGACAACACCACCTAGGCACTTCCAGTAGGTGATCCATCACACCAATAGCAGGGACCAACTTGACCCAAGTTCGAATGCAAGCCTCCTATGCAACAACCATTAGCAGGAGATATTAATCATCACTTTTAAAACCACCAACTTCCAGTACCTACTGACCAACCCAGCAACGAACCTATATGCTGGGATCAGATTCAGCATAGCTGAAGTGAGTGCACTATGGTCATACCCCAGGCAACAGCTGCTTGGAATGCATCACACACCTCAGAGCATCACTGCCCGCATATTCAGCAACAGGAAACCAACCTCACCATCCTAACACAACATACTCAATCTTAACCAAGTTAGCAGGCAGACGGCAGACGACTAAGCCCAATTTCAAAGGCTCGTCATCACCTTCACCCTCCTAGCCACAAGCAAGCCATTAACAGGCACTAGTACCACCACGATGGCAGGGGACTATGACCAATATCAACAGCCAAAGAGACAGGAATAGCAAACACTTTGCTACCCTCCAATACTAAACTGCTCCGCAGTTCATACAACAACGCTAACGAGTATGACAGGACAAGAGCTAGATCTCTTACACGAAAACTAAGACTTAAATCCTCTTCAACTCATGAACCCAATCAATTTCCAGCCCTAGAATAATCTAGGTTTGGGATCAAAACCGTGATTCGACTCCATCAATACCCACAAGACAGCAAAAACTGAGGAAGGCATTTACCTTGCACTGCCGTTCAAATCTGGGCTTGCATTTGAGAGAAGACCCAATCTTTAGATGCTCAATTACACTATTTCAGACCATAGACGAAAATTCCTAAATTAATTTAGGGTTACTACAGACGATGATATCAAGATCTCAGATTTTGAGAGCATCGACATCTCAACTCTCTACCCACACAAACCTTGACAAAAAGCAATGGCGGATTTGGGTTTCATAAAAACAAAATTGAGTTACCTTTAATTGCAGAAACCTCCACAACGTTCAAGGAACTCCATAGTCGTGCTTGGCTTCCATTGATTTCAAGCCATAGCCGTTTTTCGTAATTAGGGTTTTCGAAGCTAATAAACCTCCGCCCAAAATGTCGAAGAGTGTCGTGGCTTATACGATCCTTCAACTTCAATACTAAACCATAGTAGGTACCATACATACTATATAAGACAACCCCTGTTCCATATTCAGGAGTTGGTTGTCGATTTTTCAACATAGGGTTTTCGCAATCGAACTTGGATTAACCAAATTTGATGGCGGTTTTAGATAGGGTGGTGGAAATCAGAGTTTAGCAAGCCATACCTCTCCTTCTCTCGGTGGTCGGCCTCTCCTCCTGCTTGCCATGGCGGAGCTGACGAGGTCTCTCAGCAGGGAGGAACGCTAGAGAGAGAAAGAAGAGGGAAGCTGCTCCAACATTATTATTATTATTATTATTATTATTATTATTATTATTATTATTATTATTATTATTATTATTATTATTATTATTATTATTATTATTATTATTATTATTATTATTATTAGGGATATTCTACATGGTAAGCACCAGGTATAGTGAAATTCACAAACTAGCTATTCTTGTTTTCGATTCTACATGGTAAGCACCAGGTTAAGGAAAACTAACTGCCGTAGCTATATTAGGTCAAAAACGTTAAAAAAACGTTAAGTTGTGAAATTACTAAATTGCCCTTGTTTATTCTCCATCATCTTCTTCCTTTAACTTCTTCCTTCACCATTAATTCACCTTCCTTCACCATTGATATATCTTTGCAATCACTAAAGATCGAAGCTTAAACCCCTAAAATCAAACCTTGAGCTTCATCTCCAATCTTAAAAAGCTAAAATTGTAGGACAAATATAATCAAATTAATGCTTATTTATCTTGTTTGATTCCGATTAAATTTTCTTATTTTCCACAATCCCACTTTCCCATTTTTTTCATAAATCTATCAATCTTAACTATAAATTGTGTTTTTCTCTATTTGGGAATCGAAATTGGCTTTTTCTAATACTATTAATTTTATATCAAAAAACTAATTTTATAGAACTAATATAATCAAAAAATAAATCTCAGTTATATTGTATTTTAACTGCTTCTACTGAATTATGCTCGAAATTACGCTTTTATAAATCTTTCTGAAATATCAACATAAATTCACAATATTGAAGGTCACTAGGAAATTTGGTTACTTCAATTTTCCGAAACTAAAATTACCAAAAGGTTCTCATTCGAACATTGCAAGTACGCTCATTATGAAAGCATATGATATCAGCAATGAAACATGGAGGCACAGGAAACTAAAATAAAGATGTTGACATGTGATTGACAACTAACTAAATGAAGATTGGAGCTATGAACAGATAAACATCACCTACAGTTGCACAATCTCAAAATTCATAAGAACATAAATCACCTGAACAACTTCATCAGCAGAAGATGGATAAAGAAAGATTCAATTAAATAAGGAAGAAGAAGATGATGATGAATTAAGCAAAAAAGAAAGATTCAATTAAATTTAATTCTCTTATGAGGGGAAGATGGGTATGGATGCAAAGGAAGAAGATGATGATGATGAATTAAGCAAGGGTAAAATTGTAATTTTCATACTTAACGATTTTTAAACGTTTTTTGTTCAATATAGCTACGGCAGTTAGTTTTCCTTAACCTGGTGCTTACCATGTAGAATCGAAAACAAGAATAGCTAGTTTGTGAATTTCACTATACCTGGTGCTTACCATGTAGAATATCCCTTATTATTATTATTATTGATATTATTATTATTATTATTATTATTATTATTATTATTAATATTATTATTATTATTATTATTATTATTATTATTATTATTATTATTTATTACTATTATTATTATTATTATTATTATTATTATTATTATTATTATTATTATTATTATTATTATCATTATTATTATTTTTTTTTTTGGCAAAGTAAATTTTATAAAATGCCAGAAAAATAGCCGAAGCTTACATAAAGTCCAAGAGACTGAGAAGACGACCCAAACACAGCTTCTGAGGGACAGACCCCTCGTCATTCGCTATTCTAGGAAGTCGACTCCAAAAAAAGGAAAAAATTTTCCTAGAGACTGAAGCTGCTACGACAATAATTACAAATGGCTTTGGCCAAGCTTGACCAAGCAAATACTTGAAATGTTCCATACATTACAAGGGATACAAAAAGCACACTCCAAAAGTATTCCAAGATAAGCAATATAGCTCGAAACTAGACCAACAGCTAGTGCAATAGTCCAGCATCATCATGGCTTTGCAAGTTCACAAAGCAAACCACTACAAGCTATGTAACCATAGCTCACAGACCAAAACAAGAGCAATTTGCTCACACTAATCCTCAATATATCAGTAAACATTGGCTCCACTTTAGCATAGCATCACAGATCAGCAATTACTAGCAGCAGCAAGGAGTTTCGTTCCAAACAATTGCTCAGTCGATGAGCAAGCCACAAAGAGGCCTCAAACAGATTACAGCTTCAGCACAAGACAGTATCGTTCACACAACCTCTCTTTAATTGAAAGAGATAAAGGAGAAGCAACCACCATTGCTACCCTCAAGAGAGTAGTTGTGCTGCTCCCTCTTTCGTGCATTCTGTTGTGCAGTCCATTCAAGCAGCACACAGCATTACCCAAGCTATGTTCTAGCCCACAAAACTCCTAGCTGCCCAAGCTTTATACCCCAGGACAGCAGCAGCATCAGGAGCTAGAGCAGAACACTTGCAGCTTCAACTCTCAAATGAAGCACCACTCAAGACACCATATCCAAAAACAATCTTAGGATGATGACACACCAAGAACAGGTATAGGACACACACCAACAAGCTATTACTAGCTCTAGAGGAAGAAGGAATAACATAATTAAATGTTATCCTCAGAGACAAAACCGCAACGAGTGTGGTTCATAAAAAGCTTCAAGAACCAATTCATTTAGGGATTGAACTACCCGAAGAAATTGGGTTCCAAACCACCATAACCACACCTCTCGTATAACCCCCAATTCGATTTGGGGGAAACTTGGGTGAATTTAGGTTTAGGGTTTCGCTAATTGAGAGCTCACCCATCTTTCAATTGCGAATAGACATTGTTCTAGAGTTCAAAGGGGTGAAGGCGTCGAAGAAATACGCCGGAAAACCTTGTAGGCAAAAACAGATTACGCAGGTTACAAACTTAGGTTCGAGTTCGTCATCAATTTCAGACGACCAAGACACCATCCCAAACCATGATAAGACTTGAGATCCACAAAATATTTACCAAAGATAGAGAAAAGTACCTCTCAGTAGACAATAATAGACATAAAACGAAACTTGAGGCTTCAAAAATTAGATCTAAAACCAAGATAAGTCGCGATTAGGCGCTGGGACACTAACCGGAGCACTGACCTCGGGATCTTTAGCACACCGGAGTTCTGCACCTTCTCGGTGGACGGCCTCGCCGCCTGCCTGCCATGGCGGGGCGACAGAGTCACCTAGCAGGGGAAGGTCTAGAGAGAAGGTATATTATCATTATTATTATTATTATTATTATTATTATTATTATTATTATTATTATTATTATTATTATTATTATTATTATTATTATTATTATTATTATTATCATTATTATTATTATTATTATTATTATTATTATTATTATTATTATTATTATTATTATTATTATTATTATTATTATTATTATTATTATTATTATTATTATTATTATTAAATGGATCAACTACAATCTTTAAGTTTACTGAATTTCAAATAAACGGTCACGATCTTTTTTTTTTTTTTACCAACTACAACTT
This sequence comes from Amaranthus palmeri, assembly GCA_019776075.1. Taxonomy (NCBI): domain Eukaryota; kingdom Viridiplantae; phylum Streptophyta; class Magnoliopsida; order Caryophyllales; family Amaranthaceae; genus Amaranthus; species Amaranthus palmeri. Next base: position 103,718 of record JAAKBH010000681.1, on the reverse strand, counting down.
TGATCTTGAAAAACATGACAGTTATACAGCCAAATTATCCCAAATCGACTTAATGACTGGCTAAACCCCAAAATTACCTTTGACCGATCCCTTTTATTACCTTTGACTTTAATTTTAAAAATCTCATTTACTATTTTTCAGAAAAAAAACAAATTAAAAATCCCATTTACATCCTTCAACTCCTCCAAAACCAAATCTCAAAATTTCAATTACTTTCCTAACCCCAGCATATAAACCCATTTTTTCTTCCATAATCTTCATCAGTCACACACAAATAAAAAGTCATTGTAGGTTGTTTTTACGGCTGGAGGAGCTAGTGGGCAGATTTTCCCAGCACTAGCAATTGTAGATGAGATGAAAATCTAAATCCCAGATGCCAAAATCTTATTTATTGGTGTTGATTTTGGGAGGAAAAGCATTGTTGTACCCGCTTCTAGTTATGACTTTGTTGCGATACCCGCAACCCCATTGGTTTGACCCATTTTGTCTGTTCAAAATCGAAGCATCCCTTTAAAATAGGTCAATTCAATACGTGAAAGTTGGCAGATAATGAAGGAGTTTGAACCCCAAATTGTGGTTAGAACTGGGGGTTATGTATCTTTCCCTATGTAGAAACACTTAGAGATAAAGAACGCAACAAGAGGGGGGAATTGTTGTGTCGCCCTTAGGAGTATTTTTGCCTTGTTTCTTGCGGAATTTTATAATGAAAAATACTCAAAGCAATAAAAAGAAACTTTAAAGAACTCAAAGATTTAACGTGGAAACTTTCTTAGCCTTAAAAGAAAGAAAGCCACGTCCTCTTGGGATTTCAACTTCTTTTATTAAACTTTATGTAATTTACAACTCTATTACATAAAATTTTTCTCCTTCTCTTCTCTAGGCCTAATTCTCTAATTCTCCTTCTCGGTTCTCCTTCTCGTTTCTTTTCTCTCTTTATATAAAATTCTCTAAGTTCCCCCTTAGACTTCCCAAAGTCTAAGTTTACACACTCAAAAAAAACTTTACAAATATGATTCTCAAATTGGATGAAAAACTAAGAAAAGCACAAGAAAAAATTAAATGAATTAATTGGCAATTAAGAACAATTATATTTTTCCTCTTCTTGATTTTGATCTCACGTAATTTCTTGATGGGGGGCACTCGACAATATTAATGTGTATGTCTCAAAAATGTGCCGGTTATAAAAATCCTATTTATATACCCATGAGAATAGTTTTAGCCATAAACCCATGTTCCAAAACATGGGGGTTGTGGGTATGAAACTTGGGGGTTACTCCAAGTATTTGGTTAAGCTTTAGGTCAAGAATAGGAAGTCCTATTTTTGTGGAGATAAAATAGGATCTAAAATTTTAAGTTCTCTTAAGTAGGTAGTTATTAATTGCCAATTAAAATCCTTATGCAAATTAGATTTTCATTCGTACAAGTCAATAAAAGAAAAATTAAAATTAAAATTTATTTCCCTTATTACTCGTTGAATTTTTCTCTGACTTGTTGCGTTGGGAACACCGTGTTGTCTCTGTCTGGACAGTCTTCAATTTTGACTAATCTGGAACTGGTCCATGTGACTCAAGTGTTTGACATAGACGTGCAATGTTCTTCCACAACCTTCTAAGGTGCTATCGACGATCTTGATAATCGGATATATGACCTATAAAAACAATCTCTAAAATAATTTGTTTGTTTATAAAAGTTAAGTCATCATCAAAAATCAATTGGGCCAACAAATTCACCCTTTTTGATGATGGCAAACTTTATAAACAAACTTAAGTAAAACATAGAGTAAAACACATAACTCGAACAAGCTAGAGATTAACACAAGTCCAAATGCTTTTAGTAAATCAAATCATTACAAATAATTTACTAAAACACTTAATCAAGCATATTACTCTAATAAATTAATTTTTAAAACTTGTCGAAAATCTAGTGGTTAAACATGACTTAAGTTTTCAAAATTAAGTATAAAAATAAATTAAAAATTAAAAATTATTATTAAAAAAAATTATTAAACACAATAATTTAAGCAACTTCAATAATATGAAGTTGTAAGAATCTAATTAAAACATAAGTGATAAAATCCATAAAATCCAATTAGCCAAACAAAACATACACAGAGCCTAAGCATACTGAACTAAAACATCATGAAACAGAAACTATGTAAAAACATGTTAAACACAAGCATATTAAACATATTTTAATTTGAAAGACTAAGTTAAGCATAAGCATTCACAAGAATCAACTTAAGTTTGTAGCCTATCTTCCCCCTTTTAACATCAATCAAAAAGTAGGGGTTTTTATCAAACCACAGCTCTAAGGCAAGCATTAGACAAATTAAGAAAGTAAGCAGCAAACTAAATAAGCAAATGCCAAAACATAAAACACGAAATGCAAGCAATAAACATCATAAACCATATGAAATAGGGAATAAAATATAGTAGCATAGTTAGATAATAGCAAAGAAAACATATGTCAAATTGTTGTGTACCCCAGCTAGTACATTAAAAAGAAAGACAAAATAAAGATTAGGTAATACAACGGCACATGGTGAGGCCAACAAACTGATAAAACATTAATTGATTAAACAGAAGAGGAAGGGATCACTGGGCAGCTTCTTCATAAACAAATTATGTCTGCACTTGAACTGTGTCAAGCTTGGCACCAAGACGGGACTCCATCTGGGACAGTTGATCAGTAATGGATGCGAGTGAGACACGAATTTCGTCTTGAAAGGCGTAGAAAAGAGACTGCAAAGTATCAAACTTAGTGAGAAGAAGATCAAATGATACAGGTGGAACAGGTGAAGGGTTTGTATCAAAACCAGTGTGTGTAGGAGATGGTTGTGAGGTAAATGGTGGTGGTGAAGTTGCTATTGGCGATGGTGGTGGAGATGGTATATAGGACACAGGTTGTGGTGAGGATGGGGCATTAGTAGTTTGCTTAGCAGGGAGTGTAGAGGTTTCTTCATCCTTACCAACCGAGAGTTTCTAAGCAAGCCTCCTACTCTTCCTAGGAGTGATATGTGGTTCCTCCTTTATCGGCTTTGCTACCTCCTCATCACCAGAACTATGACTGGAGTCAACCTACTCAAGTTCTTCCCCTTCTTCGACTGATTCTTCCCCCTCACTACAAGCTTTCCCCTGTTCCTTATTTGCCTCTGCCTTATCAGTACTGGCAGAGGGAACAGCACCTTGACCCTCTTTTTCTTTTTCTTTCTTCTCCTTTCCTTCTTTATATGTTTTTCCCTCTTCCTCTTCTTCTTCAACTTATTTTTCAACCTCCTCCTTTTCCTTATCAGAACTTACTTCCTCAATTTCAATGAGGTCCTCCAAAATTCCTTTTTCATTTAAATTTAAATGTAAATTTTTAAGACATTTTGCGCCTATTTGATTATTGGCGCTCATAGGAAAGGGAAGGCCCTCCAAAGGTACACCAAATTTCTTAAAAATGTTGGTCAACAAACCTCCATACCCAACCATAAGACCTTTTTCAATGCATTCAGACATATGTGACACCATCATAGACGGAAAATTTATTTTTATATGATTAGCCATACAATAAATTAATGTGGCGTCACGAAGATTAACTTCACTCCGCTTAGAATAAGGGGGTAAAATAAATTGGCGTGCAATATTGTAAAGCAATTTATGAAGTGGTGACAACGACTTGTGACTAAATCGTTTCTTATCATCTTGACCAAGAAATTTTAATACTGTCTTTTTCGTGATAGCCGAAAACACAATTTTCGAACCCACATAATAAGTGTCAAACCCTACAGCTGGAACATCAAACCATTCACCTATCATCAAGCTATTAAATTCGATTTTGATTTCTTTAACGGTACTTGAGCAGACTCCATTTTCAATGGTGAAAATTTTAATAAATTCACGCATCAGATTAGGATGAATCGGGTTGCATGAGTGATCGTACATTAGGTTTTCCCACCCTTGATTTTGTAAAATAGCCTGTATTTGGGGAAAAGATGTAGATTCATACCAATATTTGTTGAGTCCGAACATAACTGACATTTCCTTTGCAACTTCCTCAGCACTATCATGGTCTACTCGCTTGATCCTTTTCAGTGGTTTGGATGAAGAGGCATCTTTCAGAGTAGAACGGGTTCTCTTGATTCCGACATGCATGGCTGATTTTAGGGTGTTGGATTTTGGTGGTTCTTGAGATGATGAAGGTGGTGCATCTCTTGAAGTGGACGGGTAGATGACTTGTAATGGCTTAGGTTGTGAAGATTTGGGCATCTTCTTCTTTGGGGTTTTACTAAATGATGAAGATTTTGGTGTTCTCATGGTTAGAAGAGAGAGAATGAAGGATTGAGTGAAGGATGAAAATGGTGAAATGAAGAGACAGTTTGCGTGCTTGTACTAGACGTGAGGAGTAATTGATGTGATGTGAGGGAGTGGGTTTTTAATGAGTTGAAAGGACGGTTACTTAATGGTTTGTACCATTTAGTTTTTCATTTTGTTTCATTTGAATGTGGAGTGTAACGAACAGTTTGTGGGTAAATACGTTGAATGTGGCGGTTTACATAACTGATAATCGAAACACCCCAATGATCTGTCTTTCACTTCTTAAATTAAGTTGGCTTTACCGTAATAAATTAAATAAAACAAAATACTGGAATTTGTGGAAAAATAAAATAAATTTATGTGATTTTTTGTTTATATGAAAAATAAATTTATAATATGAGACTAATATAATAATATAAGATAAATTATGCTACTAGGTCTATTAAGTTAAGCAAGCAATCAAGACAATATTTATGGCACATGCTTAAATAGATGCATACCTAAATTTCGCAATGATTGATTGTTCAATCTTGGTTATTGTGGTTGATCTAATCCTTCCAATTTTCACGTTGTTTAGAGGGGGAATACTATCATTAAACTTTAGTGAAGCTTGATCATACCTAGCTTCAACCTCATCTTTTCGAATTGTTCCCTTGGAAGCGGTTTCGTCATGATATCTGCAACTTGATCACTAGTATTGACATGTTTAACTATAATATTTTTATGTTCGACATTATCCTTAAGAAAATGATGCCTAATATGAATATGTTTAACTCTAGAATGATGCACCGGATCTTTAGAAATGCAAACGGCACTAGTATTATCACAATAAATAGGAACACGTTCAAGTTTAATACCGAAATCTCTTAGCTGTTGTTTAATCCACAACATTTGGGAACAGCAGGCTGCTGCTGCTACATATTCAGCTTCTACAGTGGATAAAGCTACTGTGTTCTGTTTCTTGGAACTCCATGATACCAAACAAGATCCAAGAAACTGTACCATTCCTGATGTACTTTTTCTATTCACAAGATCACCTGCATAATCTGCATCACTATACCCTTTCAAGTCATAGACATCACTTTTCGGATAAAATAGGGACAAGTCATCTGTTCCCTTTAAATATCTTAGAATTCTTTTTACTGTTGTATGATGTGATTCTTTAGGATTTGATTGAAATCCAGCACACAAACCAACACTAAAGGATATATCGGGTCTACTGGCAGTTAAGTATAGTAGTGATCCATGCCTCTATACATTGTTTGGTCAACACTAATTCCGTTAGAGTCTTCATCTAATCTAATGTTAGTGGCCATGGGTGTGTGGTTTGTCTTAGCATTATCTAGTCCATATTTCTTTAGAAGTTCTTTTATATACTTTTGTTGATGAATAAAAATACCGTTAGCAGTTTGTTTAATTTGCAAACCAAGGAAGAAATTTAATTCTCCCATCATACTCATTTCAAATTCAGCACTCATTAGGTCAGCAAATTCTTTACATAACGATTCATTAGTAGCTCCAAAAATAATATCAACATATATTTAAACAACTAAAATATCTGAACCTTTATTCTTAAAGAATAAGGTCTTGTCAATTTTGCCTCTTATGAACTTGTTTTCAATCAAAAATTTAGATAATCTCTTGACCATTGTCTAGGTGCTTGTTTTAGCCCATAAAGAGTTTTATCAAGCTTGTAGACGTGATCCAGAGAAATTGGGTTTTAAAAGCCAGGCGGCTGTTCCACAAATACTTCTTCTTCTAGAAACCCGTTTAAGAATGCACATTTCACGTTCATTTGATATAATTTAAAATTCATAAAAGCAGCAAAAGAGATAAGAATTCTAATAGCTTCTAATCTAGCTACTGGAGCAAAAGTTTCAGTATAGTCAATACCTTCCTGTTGATTGTATCCTTTTACCACCAAACTTGCTTTGTTTCTGACTATTGTGCCATGCTCGTCCAGCTTGTTCCTAAATACCCATTTTAACCCAATTATCTTTTTGTTCTTGGGTTTTGGTTCCAAGTGCCACACTTTATTTCTTTCAAACTCATTTAATTCGTCTTGCATTGCAGCGACCCAATCTGAATCCTGTAATGCTTCTTCATGATTCTTGGGTTCCATCGTTGATAGAAATGCAAAGTGTGCACAGAAGTTTCTCATTTGGGACTTAGTTTGTATGCCTTTGCTCATATCGCTTAGGATCAAGTCTAGTGGATGTGACTTTTGATATTTTCACGGTTTTGGAACAAAGTCTCTGGTGGAGACAGATGTGGAAGCAGGCTCACTGACTTGATTCTGATTTGGCTCAGCATCAATTCTTTCTTCTTGAACTTCTCTAGGGATATCTGGATTAGGAACGGCAGGCTGTTCCAGATCTGCCTGTTGTTCCTGTTCTTGATTTGGTTCATCATTCTAAACCTGTTGTTTTTCTTCTTGATCTTGCTCCTTTTGTATATTTTCTTCATCATCTAGATTAGCAAGACCTATCGTAAAATCACCTGTTTCTTGTTCACTTGTCATAAAATTAGTTTCGTCAAATATAATGTGAACAGATTCCTCAACACACATAGTTTTCTTATTATAAACTCTATAAGCTTTACTGTGAGATGAATTGTAACATTTGACGGGCTGTTACATGAATAGCCAAGAAATACTGCTTCACCACTTCTTTCATCGAATTTACCTATATTTCGTTTTCCATTTACATGCACAAAACATCGACATCCAAAGACTCGAAAATATGAAACATTAGGTTTAATTCCTTTAAATGGTTCGTAGGGGGTTTTAGAAGTGATCGGTCTTATTAATACACGATTTAATATATAGCATGCAGTATTAACGGCTTCGGCCCAAAAATTTCTAGGTCGACCACTAGCTATTAACATGGTTCTAGCAATTTCCTCTAAGGTTCTATTTTTACGTTCTACCACACCATTTTGTTGTGGTGTTCTAGGTGCGGAAAAATTGTGACTTAAACCATGCTCATTACAATAGTCCATAAATAAACCTTGAATTTTCAAATTCCTTACCATGATCCGATCTTATGTGGACAAGTTGATTGTTACTAGATTTTTGAATTTTAGTGGCGAATGCAACAAATTCATCAAAAGCCTCATCTTTGCTAGATAAAAATAATGTCCATTTAAATCTACTGTAATGAACAACTATAACAAATACATATCGCTTACCGCTGCGACTTTGGATTCTCATTGGTCAACAAAGATCCATATGAATTAATTCAAGTGGCTTTGAGGTGGTCACGACATTCTTAGGTTTAAAGGATGACCTTGCATGTTTTCCTTTGGCACTAGGTCTTTAGATCGTAAAGTGTTAAGCAATGAAAAACTAGCATGACCTAGTCGTTTATGCCAAAGAAGAGGGTCATCTTCTATAACGCTCAGACACGTTAGATTGGTTTTAGGAACAGTGTGCAGGTCCACCATGTAAGTGTTCCCTTTTCTGATTCCTTCCAGTATGATGTCTCCTATGTCGTTCCTAGAAATGATGCACTTTTCAGAAGTAAAGTTTACTGAGTGACCTTTGTCGCAAAATTGAGATATACTTAAAAGATTGTGTTTTAAATTCTCGACTAAAAATACATTGTCTATAGCATGGGAACTTAACCTTCCTATCTTTCCTTTTGCAATTATTTCTCCTTTCATGTTGTCGCAAAAGGTCACAGTTCCTCCATCATAGGCTTCTTGTGAGAGAAACTTTGATCTATCGCCTGTCATGTGTTTGGAACAAACCATTGTCGAGATACCAGCCATCCTTGAGTTCCATGTCGATTATACAAGAATCATATTTCTTAATCCAAACTCTATCGACATATATTTGGTTCGTTTTGTTATGCAGTTCCCTTTTTAAACATTGATGTTTCAGGTGCCCCGTCTTGCCACAAAAGGAACAGATCTTACTACTTGGGAGATCGACATAGACCTTCTTTTTATCAAATTTATTATATCCTAAACCTTCAGTTCCTTTAGTTTTAGTGTTAAGAATCCATTTGGGAAACTCTTTGATTTTCCCTTTTCCTCTTGAATTTAATTCAAGCTTAAGTTGTTCATTTTCATTTTTGGGGGATTCTAGGTCTAACTTCATTTTATTAAAATCATTTTTAATCTCTTGAATGGACTCGGTTTTTAATTCTATTCCTAACAACTTATATTGATTTAATTCAATATTTAACATGATATTTTCTTGTTTAACCTTTTCTATAGCTTCTTTTAACATCACGTTCTTATCAAGTAAATCAAAAAATCGAGTTTGCACATCGGACCTAAAAGAATTTAGGTAGGATATTTGGTCTTTACTAGCCTTAAGGTCTTTTTCTGTTTGGAGACAGATGGCAGTTCGTTTTTCCAGATTTTCTTGAGTCTCGAAAACCATTTTAATCAATTTATGTTTATCCAATTTGAATAAGTAATTAGGAAATGAATTAGAAGACAATACCTCTTTTCCTTTGGACTTCTCATCATGTGTAGCCATGAGACAGAGATTGGCTGTTTCTTCTTCAACGGGAGCTTCGGTTTCGGCCTCGCTTTCTGATTCTCCCCATGCAGCTATCATGGCTTTGCGAAAATCAGCTTTGTTGAAGTTCCCTTTTACTGGTTGTCTTCCTGTTTCCCTTGCCTTCCCTTTACCCTTCTTGTTCTTCCAATGAGGGCATTCTTTGATGAAGTCATTGGTACTTCCACATTTGTGGCATTCAAAGTTGGTTTTGGGGTTTGGAGTTCCTCTTTCTTTGTTGTTTCTTTGATTATTATATCGGTTGTTCCTGAAGAACTTCTTGAATTTCCGTACCAACATTGCTGCCTCTTCCTCGTCATTTTCTGATTCTTCTTGATCATTTGCTATCAGAGCCAGACCTTTGTTCCTGGAACTGTCCGCTGTTCCCAGATGCAATTCATGAGTCATCAGGGAACTAGCTAACTCTTCCAGATTAAATTTGGTGAAATCTTTCGATTCTTGAATGGCAGTGACCTTAGCTTTCCAGCGATCATCTTGAGGTAGGCTCCTTAGGATTTTTCGTACCTGTTCATCTAAGGGAATTAGCCTTCCAAGGGAGACAAGCTCATTTGTGATGTTATTGAATCTAGTAAACAGTTTTTGAATGCTTTCTCTAGGTTCCATAACAAATCTTTCGTATTTTGACATGAGCAAGTCAATCTTGGAACGCTTTACTTCACTTGTTCCTTCATGGGTAACTTCCAGCAAATCCCAAATTTTTTTTGCTGTTTTGCAGCCCATAATGCGATTGTGTTCGTTTGAAATAAGCTCACAGTGATGTAATTTGATAGCAAGAGCATTCATCTCCATTTTCTGAAAATCATCCTTCTCATATTCTGTTATCGGTTTGGGAACAATCTTGTTATTGGAGTTGGTAGTTGTTACCTCAAAATCTCCAATTTCAATGACTCTCCAAACTTGATAGTTCTCGGCTTTGATGAAAATTTCCATCCTATTCTTCCAGTATGTATAAAATTTCCCATCAAACATTGGTGGTCTCTGAGTAGAGTACCCTTCTTCCATGCGTTCATTCATTTTCAACATCTCTAGTACAACAAGATTCGGCTCTCAGGGTTTCCTGATCAAATGAGGACCAGGGCTCTGATACCAATTGTAGAAAAACTTAGAGATAAAGAACGCAACAAGAGGGGGGTGAATTGTTGCGTCGCCCTTAGGAGTATTTTTGCTCTGTTTCTTGCGGAATTTTATAATGAAAAATACTCAAAGCAATAAAAAGAAACTTTAAAGAACTCAAAGATTTAACGTGGAAACTTTCTTGGCCTTAAAAGAAAGAAAGCACGACCTCTTGGGATTTCAACTTCTTTTATTAAACTTTATGTAATTTACAACACTATTACATAAAATTTTTCTCATTCTCTTCTCCAGGGCTAATTCTCTAATTCTCCTTCTTGGTTCTCCTTCTCGTTTCATTTCTCTCTTTACATAAAATTCTCTAAGTTACCCCTTAGACTTCCCAAAGTCTAAGTTTACACACTCAAAAAAACCTTTACAAAATAAGATTCTCAAATTGGATGAAAAACTAAGAAAAGCACAAGGAAAAATTAAATGAATTAATTGGCAATTAAGAACAATTATATTTTTCCTCTTCTCACGTAATTTCTTGATGGGGGGCACTCGACAATATTAATGTGTATGTCTCAAAACTGTGCCGGTTATAAAAATCCTATTTATATACCCATGAGAATAGTAGCCGTAAACCCATGTTCCAAAACGTGGGGGTTGTGGGTATGAAACATGGGGGTTACTCCAAGTATTCAGTTAAGCTTTAGGTCAAGAATAGGAAGTCCTATTTTTGTGGAGAAAAATAGGATCTAAAATTTTAAGTTCTCTTAAGTAGGTAGATATTAGTTGCCAATTAAAATCCTTATGCAAATCAAATTTTCATCCGTACAAGTCAATAAAAGAAATTTTAAAATTAAAATTTACTTCCCTTATTTCTTGTTGACTTTTTCTCTGACTTGTTGCGTTGGGAACACCGTGTTGTCTCCGTCTGGACAGTCTTCAATTTTGACCAATCTGGAATTGGTCCATGTGACTTAAGTGTTTGACATAGACGTGCAATGTTCTTCCACAACCTTCTAAGGTGCTATCGACGATCTTAATAATCGGATATATGACCTATAAAAACAATCTCTAAAATAATTTGTTTGTTTATAAAAGTTAAGTCATCATCAAAACTCAATTGGGCCAACACCCTATTTGTTAATTGCTGTTTTTAAAAGATTAAAATGGTGATTCAAGAACAAAGTTCAGTTCCTGGGTTAGCTAATTGGTTTCTTTCTCTTGTTGTTGATTTAGTTTGTGGCTTATAATTCATCGGTAAGAAGAAGATTGTAGTGAGTGGGAATCCGATTAGGTTATCATTAAGAAGAAGATTGAAAGTTTGAGATTTGGTTTTGGAGGAGTTGAAAGATGTTGAAGGCTGTAAATGAGATTTTTAATTTCTTTTTTTTTTGTTAAAAATGTGTAAATGAGATTTTTAAAATTAAAGTCAAAGGTAAAATGGCTTGGTCAAAGGAAATTTTGGATTTCACCTTGTCATTTAGTCATTTTGTGGTAATTTGGCTATATCGTTGTCATGTTTCCTAAGTTGAGGGTGTAGTTGGTAAAAAAAAAAAGTTTGCAGCTGTTTATTTGAAATTGAGTAAACTTAAAGGTTGTAGTTGGTAATTGATCCTTATTAAATTACAACTTAGCATTTTGAAGCAACTTTTGGAAATAAGCTTATACACGAGTCGAGAATTTGGTCACTTACCGCGTGTTCCTCACTCGTGAGTTATGTAAATGGTTGCAAAACTTTTGCAAATTATTTTTTAAAGAAAACATTTTGCCGCCTCATTCAAATTGGCTTTTGGTTTTTATTGGAGGCGTAGGAGGCACAGGGGAGGCGAACTTAGAAGCTAATCATATCATTATTTCTCCTTTACACTAAGTAAGCAAGCTTTTGTTTTTGGCTATAACTTAGAGTTTTATAATTAGATTTAGATATCTCTGATTTTCTAATTTTACATCTTAAATCCCGGAAAATTTAAGAATTAGTTAAGGTTTTGTAATTTTGGTGGAAAATTATGGGAATAGATCTAATACTCATGTTGTAACATCCTGATATTTTTTGTATAAATATTTTTTGTAAGTTAATAATGATATTTTGAAAGCACTTTAGAAAATTAATACTAATATGTATAAAAAGTATGCCTTTTGAGAAAAAGTAGACTAACTTGTGTAGTTTCAAACCAAAACTATTCAAGTTGCAAACTTTGATTTATAAAGTAAAATAAATAAATAAAATAGGAGTAGTGGTGAGGAGGAGACCAACTTTGCACGTAATTTCAAGCATATGACTATTGTTTTCCATTCTAACCATTTCAACACAATAATATATACAAAATAGTGTTTTATGCTAAGTTTCATGCCAAACGAATTAAGTTTGAACGACTCTAAGTGAGTAAGTGCCCAAAGAGCTTAAAAAACCTTAAAAAGAAAACTTAGCACATACTTTCAAGCATATGACTATGGTTTCAATTCTAACCGTTCCATTTCAACACAATAATATATACCAAATAGTGTTATGAGCTAAGTTTTATGCCAAACAAACAAAGTATGAATGCTTTAAGCGAGTAAATGCCAAAAAAGTTTTAAAACCTAAAATGCACAACTTTGAATGTAATATCAAACATATAACTAAACCTGGGAAAACGGTCAGTCGGTCGGGTTTTGGGTCTGATCAATTTCGGTCGGGTCATTTTCGGGTCGGATCCTTCTCGGGTGGGGTTATTTCCGGGTCGGGTCACCCCGGGTTCCAGATCAGTTCGGATTGACCCAACGAGTCATGACTTATAAAATATCTTAAAAAATATTTTTCAAATTTAATAATTTTTACAATAGTCGTGCCCGTATTTGTATTTATAACACATGATTCGTACCCGGTCCGCCCCATATCCGTAAAAACGGATCAGATTCTCAAATACAGGGTGGGTCCATTACCATCACCATTATTCCTAATCATGACATACGATTTTCAAATATATGAGTTATAATGTGTTATAATAACATTAAATATCTTCTCAATTTTCATGGGAGTAAAATAGGTGAAGGAATACATATTTTAAAGGATTTGTAAGATGTGCGCTTTAGAATAGGGATTGTGTCATCCTTTTTTAGAAATATTCGTAATAATGATAAAAACGATGTTAAATATCTTCTTAGTTTACATGCTTGATAAATAGATGAATAACTAAGAAATTATTCGACTTATGGGATACCATTTTTATAAGTGTAGATGTTAAACATATTTGGATTTGCATGCGAGGAAATTAGGTGATTACAACATCCTTTTTTCGAAGAGAAAATTACGATGTAAAAAAGCGTAATTTTTTTTTGCGTGTTTTTTGAGATACTGTACCGAGTTTTAAGGTTCAAGGGATATACGTACTCAAAATGTTGAAAAACTTTGGAAATTAAAATTAAACTTTGAAACTTTTTGAAAAATGAGATTTTTATAATAAACTGATATTGAACCTGTCAAAACGGGTCGATCGGGTCAGTTTTCGGTCGGATCAATTTCGGTCGGGTTATTATCAAGTCGGTCATTTTACGGGTGAAGTCATTTTCGAGTCGGTCGGTTTCAGGTTTTTCGGTCAGTTTTCGGATTCATTTTCGGGTCATTTCAAATTTTCCCAGGTCTACATCTAACTATTCTTTTCAATTCTAACCATTTCAACACAAAAATATATATATACCAAATAGTGTTTGAAATGGTAAGTGCCAAAAACGCTAAAAATCTTAAAAACATAACTTCAAACGTAATATCAAGCATATGACTTTTGTTTTCAATTCTAACCATTTCAACACAATAATATATACCAAATAGTTTTGTGAGACAAGTTTCATGCCAAACAAACCAAGTTTAAGCGACTTTAACCGAGTAAGTACCAAAAAATGCATAAATACTTCGTACCTTGTGAATCATTTAATTCAAATGTATTCCTTTGAGGTTATCTACATGCACATAACCAACATTTTCATTATCTTCATCCACGGATGTTGGATTAATAAAGGGTGGGGAGTCTTTATAAGCATCATATTCTTCCTCATCCTCAATATCATCTATACCAAGGATACTTCTTTTTCCCGGTACAATAATAGATCATTTTGTATCAGACGGTTCTACGATGTAGAATACTTGCTTGGCCTATGTGGCTAGTATAATTGGCTTCGTACTATAACGTAAACGAGTTAAGTCTACAAGAGTGAATCCACAAGGGCCATCATTTTTACACATTTTTAATTGCTGTCTACCCACTTCCATTTGAAAAGACCAATAGTGAAACTAGAGTAGTCAAGCTCCCATATTTCATGTACCCGCCCATAGTATACCAATTTAGCATCAATTGACAATTGATCCTTGACACTTGCATAAAATGTAGATGACGCCAAAATAGAAACGCCACTAATCTGCAGATAAGATAACTTCTATATTAACCCTCAGTCCAAAATGTGAACGCATTGACATCGTAACCCTCATAATTGTTGACATCTTCACGAGAACCAAAAGCTAACCACTTAAAACTTATCGAATCACCCTTGAGTTCTTCATATATTACTCGATTATGAAACCAATCAATAAACATCTTATTATGCAACTGCATCAAAGCCCTATCCTCTTTAGAAGGATATTTGGCTCGTAATATATCAAAATACTCATTTCAAAAAAGGATGGACTTCTGGAATATGATGCAACACATAGACGTGTGCTTGTAGAAGACTGCCTGAGGAGCTGTGATCAATTTGGAGTAAATTGTCCCTTTTCCCTCAAACCTTCCTTCATTTTGAGAGGTAGGAAGTCCAATAGGCTTTGCCATGGCCATATACTCGGCTATGAAGTTACCAATCTTATCGCTCACAGTGCCTTGAATCATACTCCTTTCAGGTTGTGCCGAATTTCTTAGTTTGTTTTGTAAAACTCCCATGTATGTTCCAAAAGGATAGCACCACCTTTAAAAAACTGGACCTAGAGGCTTGATTTTGTATTCCAAAACTAAATTCATTTAGAATAATTAACATTATAAACTTCATACTTCATATACTTCATATTCTAATTCTGTAAAACCAAACATATTCTAATTTTATACTTCATACTTCAATTTAAGCTCTACATTTTAAATAAATTCATACCATCCTCTGTTCTTTTAAGTTTGTCCACATTACTATAACGGGCAGTTTCATAAGTTTGTCCTATTTAGAATACTTTCCTGTTTTGGAAAGTTTTTATCTTCCATATACTCTCTTTATCCCTCATTTAACCCTCATTTCACTCTCATAATACCAATACAATTATTTATTCACACTACTATTTTAATAAAATAATACCCACAATCAACAAAGATTTCACCTTTCTTAATAAAATAATACCCACTATCTACAAAGATTCCACATTTCTTAATTTGTGTGAAATCTTCAAATAGGACAATAAAAAAACGAAGGGATTATTCAAAATATAAATAATAAAATTAAATAATTTAATTATCGGTGTGTGATCTTGTCTCACATGTGATGTATTTCCAACATTTTAATTCCAATAATTAAAAACATATATAACAACAAACCATATCTTTAAAACAAATACACGCATAATAAACAATTGAATAACATAAACTTGAAAATTGTAAAAATTCACAAATAATTGATATTTTTACCACTTACTAAATTACAATTAAAACAATAAAAATATGAACTTGCAAATTAACAAAGTAAATAGAAATTACTTTGATTTCGTGGCTTATGTAATATAATCTACAATGAAAAACCAAAACCAAATTAGTATAGAAAAAATTAACCCTAACTTTCATATGTTTTGAATAGCTTGCAAAAACATAAAGGTCTAAGAAATTAAAAAGAGAAATTATACCTTAATTTTGTGGAAGAATTTTCGTGGGTGTTGAAGATGAACTTAAACAAGACAACATTGGGAGAATTTTCGTAGGTTTGAGAATATGAAGAACAAGACAACTTGAAGAAGAGGAAGATGATAAATTTCGTGGGTTTGAGAACGAAAGTGAAGCAGTATTGGAGACACTAGTGGAAAAAAAAGCTATTGGCTTCTACTTATTGGCTGCGGTTTTTAGACACACGCAGCCAATTTGAGTAAAAAATGTAGGAAAAAAAAAATTAATAAGGGCTGCGGTTTTTTAACTGTCCGCAGCCCCAAACAGCCCAAAAAAAAAATAAGGTAAAGGGCTGCGTTTTTTTAAATGTCCGCAGCCCCAAATAGTCTTCAATAAAAGACAAATTAACCAAAAAAAATAAAATTAAATCCCTTCAAATGAGGCGCCCCTTCTCTTAAAAATCAGAAAACCCTAATATTCTCAAATGAGGCGCCCCAACAGCCTTCTCTCTTAAAAATCAGAAACCCTTCTCTTAAAAATAATGAGGCGCCCCATCAGCCCTCTCTTCTCTCCTTCTCTTAAAAATCAGAAACCCTAAGAGATTTCGAAAATGAGGCGCCCCATTAATTTTTTCATCAGCCTTCAATTCTCAAATTTCATCAGCCTTCTTCTTCCTTTCATTCTCTCCTTACGAAAATTTCATCAGCCTTCTTTCCTTTCATTCTCTCCATTGAAAATTTTTGATCCATATTCAAGGTTAAGTTGAAGATTCAATCAAAGATTCAAAGATTCAATCAAAAAAGAAATTTCGATCCATATCAAGGTTAAGTTGAAGATTCAAAGTGATTTCTTTTTTATTGTAGAAATTGCGATCTAGATTTATGCTTTTTTGTGTATTTATTCTTTCATTCGTTTTTTTTATTTGTTTTTTGATGTATATTTCGATCTTAGATCTGTATTATTTATTTATTGTTCTTCGTTTTTTTATTTGTTTTTTGATGTATATTTCGGTCTAGATCTGTATTATTCATTTATTGTTCGTTGTTTTTTTGGGTTTTTTTTTCATCGTAATTTGCATGTGATTAGATTTAGTTTTCTGAGTTTTTTTATGCTTTTTTTTATGTATATTCTGGGTTATTATGCTTTTTGATTTTGATGTTCTGGGTTTTTTTCGATCTGTAATATTCTGTAATATTCTGGGTTTTTTTCATTTATTGTTCTTCGTTATTGATTTCTAGATTTGATGTATGTTCTTCGTTATTGATTTCCAGATTTCCATATTTTTTATGTTCTTCGTTATTTGATTTTTTATGTTCTTCGTTATTAGATTTTTTATGTATACATCGTAATTTGATGTATGTTCTTCGTTATTGATTTCCAGATTTAATGATCTGGAATTTTTTTTTTATTTTGTAAAGAGACTTATTGGCTGCGGTTCTAATTAAATGTCCGCAGCCCTTGCCTTTTTTTTTATTTCGAAAAACGACTTAAGGGCTGCGGTTTTGGCCCATGTTCGCAGCCCCTTTCCTTATTTTAGGCTGCGTATTTTGACCGCAGCCCTTAATTATTATTTTGGGCTGCTCCAATAAAGGCTGGGGTCGAAATACGCAGCCCATAAGGGTTAAAAAACCGCAGCAAATGTCAATTTTTCCACTAGTGAGATGAAGAAGAACATAATAAAGTTTGTTGGTTTTAGGGGGGTTTTAGAAGCAGTATTGAAGATGAAGAATAAAACAACAGTATAATCGTATTGAAGAAGCGGTGTTAGTAAAACAAAAGGCATGTTTTTATTAAAAAAATGACATTATATACTGCGGTACCCTAAAAATCGCAGCATATATAGTATAATTTTTATTATAAATTAACAAGAATTACATTATATGATGTGGTTATTAGAGAATGGCAACATATAATCCAATTTTTAATTTTCCCTTGTTTTTCATCCTATTTTATAATGTGTATAAGAAAAAACTGCAGAAATTGTCACGCAGTCTATAAGATTTTTTCCACTAGTGTTGTGAAAGTCGTAGCAAGCTATGATGTGATTTGTTATTGTTGTTGTGATCTTGTGCAATTGCTATGAGTCTTTATAAGAACATTAAAATTTATGATGAAATTATGATTTCTTAATATATAATAAGTATATACATGATTTTTCAGATTGGATTTTCGAAAAATATTGAAATAGATTATATTGTGACATTGTAATATATTATCGTATGTGTTATGATGCGTAAATTGTTGATGTGATGTTGATTTTTATTATTTAGTTTTGACCAAAGATTAGTGTATGAAATTTGGGAAATAGCTTAATGTGGTGTTATGATGAGAAAATCAAGGTTGTTTGTAATAAATTCGTAAAAATGCTAAAATGGCCGAAAAAGTGACTTTTCAGCCTTGTTTTGATGTTAAAATATGTAAAAACTTCTAAGCTTGGTTTTTTTATTAAGAAATCTAGTACCTAAGGTAACTGATGCCTTCTAGATGCAGCGGTGAAGTCAGATTTTCTGTTTGAAACTTGCATATTGTCTTCAATGGGCTGCAAAGTGACTAGTTGTTTTTGGAATTAAGGGCATTGAATTTTTAAGGATTAGTTTCTAATATTATGTATGATAGTGGTGTATTGATGGTGTATAGTGGACTTGATGTGTGAACACATACTAATACGTGATTTTGTGTGTGTGTGTGTGTGTGATGAGGACGACCTTCATTTATAAGAGGTTGAAATATCGCACGTGTGATGATTTTGTATTGGATTTTTGAGGACCTCCATTTCTAAGTAAATAAACCAAAATAATTTTTTCTTGCGGATTTGAACGTCTACTTACCATTTTACTACTTAGTTTTAATATAATTAATAGTAGCTGTAAAATATTTTGACGATCTATAACGACTGTAAAAATAGCTCTGTCAAATTTAGCGCCGTTAGCGAGGAAAAGCTAGGCGCATCCCTTTTGATTTTAAGTTTATTTTGACATTGTGATATATTCTTTGTTTATGGTAAATACTTGTGATAACAAGGAAATTTAGCAATACGATCGTAAAACTGATAGGACACTTTCTAGATTGAGAAAAGAGATCCGAGAGTGCTTTGAGGAACTTCCTTTTAAAATTTCTGAATCAATGGATAGACAAAAGATCATTACGAGAGTAAAAAGGCCCTAATATAGAGCAGCAACCTTTGTGCATCACATACCCTACACAAGGGCAGGGTTCTACCTTTGAGATTAAGTCAGATTCATCCATATATTGCCCACAACAATGGTTCTAATCATGAAGACCCTAACAAGTTCTTATATGAGTTCCATGTGTGGTTTGTAGTAGCATGAAGTGAATTACGTCTTCCAATGATGTTTTGAAACTTAGGGCATTTCCTTTTTACCTCAAAGATGACACTAACGGCCCGTTTGGTTAGTGGTACTAAATGGTGGTAATGGGAATGATTTATAGTGTAAAATTTCATCAAAACTTTTATGTCATTCCCATGGTAATGAAATTTTGATCACAAAAAAAAATTTTTGTTCACAAATTTCTATTACCACCTAATACCACCTCTCTAATTGGTAATGCATTGGAATGAATTTTATGAATAAAATGAGATGATTGAAGGTTGTCAAGCATGACCATTAAAGTAGCCAAGTGATTTTTCAACCAAAATTACTTTAGTTTTTCATTCCTATTACCGCGTTTTATTACCACCTACCAAACAGGCCGTAAAGAGTTTTTGTACTACTTGCCACCGAGTTTAATTACTAGGATAGAACGAAAAGGCACTTTTTGGAAAAATATTTTCCATCTTCTAAATCATCAACTTTCAAGAAAGAAATCAACAACATTTCTAAATAACATTGTTGGCCCTTCATCAGTCTTCAAATTTCCAAAATTAATCTCCGATTGCCATTATGTAATGAAGATTTACTAGCTAAGAATTGCCTAAAATT
The DNA here is from genome assembly GCA_019776075.1 of Amaranthus palmeri. Taxonomy (NCBI): domain Eukaryota; kingdom Viridiplantae; phylum Streptophyta; class Magnoliopsida; order Caryophyllales; family Amaranthaceae; genus Amaranthus; species Amaranthus palmeri. Next base: position 84,064 of record JAAKBH010000681.1, on the reverse strand, counting down.
GGGCTAGCTAAGGGATGATTATGAGAAGCATTAAATTTAAAAACTCTATATTCTCCATCTTCCAACCTCTGAAAAACTATTTTTACCTCACATATTAACAATGAAAAAAATCTTTTTCTCAAATGGCTTGCTTTTTTCTCAACTTTTTCTTCTTGTTTTTTACAAAAGCATTACTAGAAAATTGTTATGCTCTTTACTTTGTTAGGAAATTATCAATGCTACCCCTGAGGTATAGGGTATTACAAATGGTGTCCATAAGTTTTTTAAATTTCAATGGTACCCCTAACTTTCTGAGCTAATTACAACCGCGGCCTTTTTATGTTTTTTCCGTTAAATATCCGTTAACTTTTCGGAATTAACCTAACTATAGTTAGTTTCTTCTTCTTATTCTACTTCTTCTCTTTTCCCTTTCCTCTTCCTTCACTCCTTCCATGGCTGCTTAGTGTTTTCCATGTCAAATTGTACTTATGTAGTTATGTAGAAGACATAATTTGAAATTAGATCTTGTGAACATCTTTGAGGATCCAGTTTTCTGTAACAGACCCTTTTTCTTAATATTAAATATTTTGACAAATTCAATCATCGTTTCGTTTTATTAATTCTAATTCCGTTTTTCTTCCGAATTTTACTCCAATTGCTCCCAAGTTCTTGATTTATTTAATATTTAATTTCTCTTAAAATAGAATTTTAGACTTAAATTATAAGTTTTATTTTAATTTAAGTATATTTGGTAATTAAAATTTATTTTTCATTTTTTTTATCTCTCTTGCAGTAATAATGATATTGTACTTTAAATATTAAACCTAGATAAATTAACTATATTTACAAAATCTAATCATATTTATATACAATTTTGATTTAAAATAATAATAATATATAAAAAAAAGAAAGAAAAATATCATGAAAACCTTGAGTTGGCGGATAAATGCAATTAGGTGGCAAGATTTTAGGATTTTCATTTTTTTATTCATTGCCTTATCTCATATTTGCTTCTACATTAAGAAAAAAAAATGATGATGATTAAACTCTATATAATAACTAACCGTAGGATAAAAAAAAAAGGGGAGGAAGAAATAAAAAAATTAAAACTAATCCCTTAAAAAAAATCTCTAAAAATCCTAGAAAAATTACTAAAAATCCTCAAAAATTTTCTAATAATAGTAATTATTATTAATTTTAGAAATTCAAAGGAAGAAAGCTAATTTTGTGGCTAGAAATCCTACAAATAAGGAAACCCATTAAAAGTGAAATTATAAGGTATAAAATCTTACATATATTTATTTACATGAATTTATTCTCATAAATTTTATACGTGATTGTAATATATAAATTAAATTTTCTGTAAATTTTGGTGATTTAATTCATTGTAAATTAATTTATATGATTTATTCATTTTAATTTACTAAAACCGAACAATCTAAAATAATTGAAATTAAAATAGTAAATCTGAATATTTTTAAACGAAAATTTTTCTGTACATATATTTATATGAAATATATGTTTTGTATTAATTTCGTGAATTATAGTTGAGTATAAATACTATTATTAGTTTTTGCTAAAAAACCGTACAATCTGAAATAATTTAATTTAAAATAGTAAATCTGATTTTTTTTTAAACGAAAATTTTTCTGTACATATAATTATATGAGATATAGTTTGTGTATTAATTTCGTGAATTATAGTTGAGTATAAATATTATTAGTAATTCTCCTAAAAAAAAGGCATAAAATAAGGGAATTAATAATTTGGGTTGAAAATATATAAATCTGGAAAAAAATAAATTATTTTACTGTGGACACGTTTAATTTTTTTTTCATATAAATTTATTTTTGTGAAATTTTGTGATATTTAAATTTTAAAGGAATAAATAATAATCTAATTTGTTATAATAGGGGAAAAGAAAGAAAAGTAAAAAAAAAATATAATAATACTAATTAAAATTTATTTAATTTGGTGAATAAAATATACAGTTGCTTATTTAATAATAAGTTAAATAAAAAAATATTTTGTTTTCATTAATATTCATGTACTAAATATAAGACTAAACTAATAAGAAATTAATTAAATAAATAAGATTTTATTTTCTAAAAATTTGGATAAGTGGGCTAGGATCTAAAATAAATCCAATATGTCCTTTCAAGATATTTTTAGTAGTTATTTATGATGGAATTATTTATTGTATCATTTATAAAATAGACATTTAAGAAATTGAGTATTAAGAAATTAATAAAAAGTAATTATAATACTAAAGACCCATTTAAGTTTTGGTTTAGCCTTAAACTAAATGATTATTTATATTTAAATTGTTATAAATTTTATTTTTTTTATTATATATGTTATTGTAATGTTGCATTTATCAAAAAACAGTAACATGATAATTAAAAGGCTTGATAGTAAGGAAATGCCGAACCATGCTTCCGGCATGTAAAAAACGCGGGACGTGTTTTCCGGCACGTAAAATACGGCGAACACAGTAAGGTTATTTAACCTGACCTGTGGCTCGAGCAACATTGTACTGGAGGAGTGACGACTCCCACTAAGTTAGGGGTTTTGGTTTACCTCACCCTAACAGGCCCTTACATATATCAAACAAAGATCATATGTGTTGCATTCATTAAATAAGTAATCGGATTCCATGCCCTAACACTCAAGCAGAAGTGTTAGTAACTCACGCTCTAGTACTCAAGCAGAAGGATCAGAAGTTTAATATATAAAAATTTGCATAAAAATGAATCCTCTATATTGCATAAAACATTTTGCATATTAATTATTTATTGCAATCCATGTATTTGTATACTTGTATTATTGCTAGTAAGTTTTTATACTCGGCTTATTAGCTGACCGATTCTCGTCGGCTGTTCCCTTATAACGGGAGCAGATGCTGCAGGTGACTTTGCATGAGATTATTAAGAAGCTAATGTATCGTCTATGTGATATTAGGCTATAGGCTCTATATAATGGGTATGTAATAACTATAAGTATGTAATAAAGTAAAATGTAGTATGTAAAATTGATTTTAATGTTTTAAGTTTTGTTTTAAAAGTACCGTTTTTTTTTTTTTTTACAATAATGGCTCGATAGATTTCCGCTTTAGCATTACTTACTATTATATTATATTAAAACTTATATTTCGGAAAGAACAGTCCGTTACACGTGGTATCAGAGCCAACGTTATTCGAACGATCGGATCTTCTTATCCGATACTAGGAAACTCCGTGAAAGACTACGTTTTAAAAATAAAAAAATTTCAAATGTTTTTTAAAAAAAACAATGTGCTTATGTGTATTATATGATAAAAAAATGCAATTTGCAATTTGAAATGTTGCTAACGCAAAACTTTTCTTCTTAAATTAAGATGCCAAGAGATGGTGGTAGAGGGTGTATCGTTAGAGGTGAACCTTCGGAGACGAGGGACAATTTTGCTGAAGATACGACGCAAAATGCAAGAGTTCAAGCTCTGGAAAATCAGTTAAGAATGATGGAAAGGAATAATGAGAGGCTATTGAACCTAATGGAGAAGCAGATGAGTCGTTCACATGAAGATGATGAAGGGAAATTCTATAAGAGATTGTCTAGTCATCAACCTCCAAAATATGATGGAGAACCTGATCCTGTTCGTTTCGAGGATTGGATTGCTGAAACGGAGAAACTATTGGAGGCCATTAACTGCCCGTCAAATTTGAAAGTGAAATTGGCTGCATTCTACTTGACAGGCACTGCGGAACTATGGTGGAGGACTGTAAAACAAACTGCCATAGATTCTACTTGGGAACAATTTTTGAAGAAGCTTCGTGATCAATTCTACCCGCCCTCACTTCAAAGAAAGAAAGAGAATGAATTCTTGTTTCTGAGGCAGGGAACTATGTCAGTGATTGAATACGCAAGTAAGTTCAGAGAGCTGGCTAGGTTCGCTACCGAAATAGTAATCTCTGATAGGGGCAAGGCAAGTAGATTTTTTGAGGGTCTGAACCTAAGGATCCAAAAAGGCACTCCTCGATACCAAGATTTTGATGATTTGTATAATCAAGCCTTGGAATACGAGCGTATTTTGGAAAAAGAAGACGGGTTTAATAAAAGAAAGAATGAAACTAGTGGTGGTGGTGGATACAAGAAGGCAAGGAACGAGGGGAAGAAGCCATTTCAGACTGTAGCAAGGCCGACACAGTGGAAATGTAGGTTATGTGGTAAAGATCATCGAGGCCGAAATTGTAATGGGAAGATTGTATGTTACAAGTGTCACAAGGAGGGACATCTGGCTAATAACTGTAGAGAAACTTTCAATCAGAGCAAAACAACACCAGAAGCTGTAGGTAACAGAGTATTTGGAAATCAGAAGAATGAGACTAGAGCATCAGTAGGCCTGCATGCAATTGGGGATCATTATGATGGCTTACACCAGGAGCTTGAAATTGAAGGTAAAGTAATTTCTGGAAAATTTTCTATTGGCAATTTAAAAGCAAATATTTTGTTTGATTGTGGAGCGGATAGGTCTTTCATTTCTAGTGCTTTTCTCCATAAATCCTCTATTTCTTTGAAACCTCAAAAATCCCAATTGTGTATCCATTTACCTGATGGTACACCTTTCCTGTGTGATCGTATCTATTATGATTTTCCATTGGAGATTTGTGGGAATCTTTTACCAGCTGACTTAATTGAATTTGATTTGGGAACTTTTGATATCATTTTGGGTATGGATTGGTTGGAGAGATATTCAGCGCAGATTTTGTGTAAGGAAAAAGTTGTTAGAATTGAAACTCCCGGGGGAAAGAAATGTATTCGGAAAAATTCAAAATTTCAGATAGAGACAATTTCTGCAATGCAAGCGTTACAAATGATAAGACAGGGAGATGAAGGGTTCTTATGTTTTGTCACTACTGAGGAAGTGAAACCTAAACCTAGTTTGCAAGAAACCCCGATCGTTTAAGAATATGTTGATGTGTTTCCCGAAGAGTTACCCGGTATACCTCCAAAAAGAGAAGTAGACTTCCATATTGACCTTATTCCTGATACCACCCCTATTTCTAAAACTCCTTACCGTTTTGCTCCAGCTGAATTGGCTGAGCTAAAGAAACAACTAGATGAATTGCTGGAAAAAGGTTTCATACGACCTAGTGTTTCACCATGGGGAGCTCCGGTTCTCTTTGTCAAAAAGAAAGATGGGAGTATGAGGCTATGCATTGATTATAGAGAGATCAACAAGATTACCATCAAGAATCGTTATCCTTTGCCAAGGATAGACGACCTTTTTGATCAGTTGGGAGGAGCAAAGGTCTTTTCAAAGATAGATTTGAGGTCTGGTTATCATCAATTAAGAATTGCTGAAGAAGATATTCCTAAGACTGCATTCAGAACCAGATACGGGCACTATGAGTTTCTAGTAATGCCATTTGGTCTAACGAATGCTCCTGCAGCATTCATGGATCTCATGCAAAGATACTTCAACCCTTATCTGGATAAGTTTGTAGTTGTGTTTATTGATGATATATTGGTGTATTCAAAGAATAAAGAGCAACATGAGAAGCACTTAAGGATAGTTTTGGAGAAATTGAGAAAGGAGAAACTTTATGGCAAGTTTAGTAAATGTGAATTTTGGTTAGAAAAGATATCTTTCTTAGGGCATGTTGTTTCGAAAGATGGAATTTCTGTTGACCCTGAAAAGATTAGGGCAGTGATGGAGTGGCCGAATCCAAAGAGTGTTACTGAAGTAAGAAGTTTCTTAGGCTTAGCAGGCTATTACAGGAAGTTTGTGGAGAATTTTTCTAAAATTGCCCGACCGTTGTTTGAGTTGCTTAAAAAGGGAGTTCGATTTCACTGGGGCGAGAAGCATAGTAAGTCACTAGAAGAGCTTAAGAGGAGACTTACAACTGCACCGGTGTTGACCATGCCCGACTGTGGGAAAGCATTTGAGGTATATTGTGATGCATCGAAGGAAGGTTTGGGATGTGTGCTAATGCAAGAAGGCAAAGTGGTAGCTTATGCGTCAAGGCAATTAAGGCCACACGAGTTGAATTATCCAGTACACGACATTGAACTAGCAGCCGTAATTTTTGCCCTGAAGTTATGGAGACATTATCTTTATGGGGTACCATGCAAAATCTTCACCGATCATAAAAATTTGAAATATGTCTTCAATCAGAAGGAGCTGAATATGCGACAAAGGCGGTGGCTGGAAATCATTAAAGACTTTGAAGTTGACATTAATTATCATCCTGGAAAAGCAAACAAAGTGGCAGATGCATTGAGTAGAAGGCCGAGGATATCTGTAAATGCTATAATGACAGTACCTTGGGAACTATACCGAGAAATCCAAAAGTTAGATCTAGAAATTGTTAATCACTATGAAGTTGTTGAGTATTTGGGAGCAATGACGATACAACCGACTTTGTTCGAAAGAATTATAGAAGCACAACAAGAAGATCCCGAGATAATCGAGTTAATCATTCGAGTGCAAAGAAAAGAGACAGAAGCATTCGAAGTGGGTAACAAAGGTGAACTAAGAATGAACGGGAGATTGTGTATAGCAGATAATACAGAGCTGAAAGAAGAGATTTTGAAAGATGGACATCAAGGAATGTTTCACTTACACCCTGGTAGAGATAAGATGATTGAAGAATTAAGAAAGTTGTTTTGGTGGAAAGGTATGAGAAAAGATGTAGCTGAATTTGTATCTCGGTGTTTGATTTGCCAGAAAGTGAAATTTGAAAGGCAGAAAAGTTCTGGACTACTCCAACCACTAGAAATTCCTGAATGGAAATGGGATTCCATATCCATGGATTTTGTAGTTGGATTACCGAGAACGCAACGAGGAAATGACACAATATGGGTAATAGTTGATAGATTGACCAAAGTTGCAAGATTCCTGCCAATGAAGGGAACATGGTCAGTAAAACAATTGGCTGACGCTTATGTTCGAGAAATTATAAGATTACATGGAGTACCGAGAACAATTGTGTCTGATAGAGATCCAAAGTTTTTGTCACGATTTTGGGAAAAGTTACAAGAAGCATTCGGATCTAAACTGTGTTTAAGTACTGCGTTTCACCCGGCTACTGATGGCCAAACCGAAAGAACCATCCAGACATTAGAGGATCTTTTGAGATGTTGTATTCTTGAATTTGGTGGTTCATGGGAGCAGAAATTGCCTTTGATAGAGTATTCATACAACAACAGCTATCAAACCAGCATCAAGATGGCACCAAACGAAGCCTTATACGAGAGAAAATGTCGAGTGCCGTTGTGTTGGGATCAGATGGACCGAAATGTACCTGAAGGACCAGATCTTATCCAAGAATCTATTGATAGCTTGAGGGTAGTGCAAGAGAACATAAAGGCAGCACAAAGTAGGCACAAGAGTTATGCAGATAACCGTCGCAGAGCTTTGCAATTTGATGAAGGTGATAAAGTATTTCTAAAGATTTCACCAACGAAAGGAGTCCAACGCTTTGGGATAAAAGGGAAATTAAGCCCTAAATTTATTGGACCTTTTGAAATTTTGAAAAGAGTAGGAGAAGTGGCATACGAACTAGCTTTACCCCCGAGTTTAGCTAGAGTTCATAATGTATTCCATGTTTCTCAGTTGAGAAAGTATATCTATGACCCATCACATGTATTAGTTCACGAACCCCTCCAAATTGATGAAAACCTGGCTTATGAACAAAGACCAATTAGAATATTGGATTATCAAGTGAAAGAATTGAGGAATAAAAGAATCCCTCAAGTTAAAGTACTATGGTCGAACCATCATATCGAAGAATCAACTTGGGAAAGCGATGCTGATATGAGAGAACGTTATCCTCAGTTGTTCTTTTAGGTGCAAGTTTCGGGACGAAACTATGTTAAGGGGGGAAGAGTTGTAACAGACCCTTTTTCTTAATATTAAATATTTTGACAAATTCAATCATCGTTTCGTTTTATTATTTCTAATTCCGTTTTCCTTCCGAATATTACTCCAATTGCTCCCAAGTTCTTGATTTATTTAATATTTAATTTCTCTTAAAATAGAATTTTAGACTTAAATTATAAGTTTTATTTTAATTTAAGTATATTTGGTAATTAAAATTTATTTTTCATTTTTTTTATCTCTCTTGCAGTAATAATGATATTGTACTTTAAATATTAAACCTAGATAAATTAACTATATTTACAAAATCTAATCATATTTATATACAATTTTGATTTAAAATAATAATAATATATAAAAAAAAGGAAAGAAAAATATTATGAAAACCTTGAGTTGGCGGATAAATGCAATAAGGTGGCAAGATTTTAGGATTTTCATTTTTTTATTCATTGCCTTATCTCATATTTGCTTCTACATTAAGAAAAAAAAAATGATGATGATTAAACTCTATATAATAACTAACCGTGGGATAAAAAAAAGGGGGAGGAAGAAATAAAAAAATTAAAACTAATCCCTTAAAAAAATCTCTAAAAATCCTAGAAAAATTACTAAAAATCCTCAAAAATTTCCTAATAATAGTAATTATTATTAATTTTATAAATTCAAGGGAAGAAAGCTAATTTTGTGGCTAGAAATCCTACAAATAAGGAAACCCATTAAAAGTGAAATTATAAGGTATAAATTCTTACATATATTTATTTACATGAATTTATTCTCATAAATTTTATACGTGATTGTAATATATAAATTAAATTTTCTGTAAATTTTGGTGATTTAATTCATTGTAAATTAATTTATATGATTTATTCATTTTAATTTACTAAAATCGAACAATCAAAAATAATTGAAATTAAAATAGTAAATCTGAATATTTTTAAACGAAACTTTTTCTGTACATATATTTATATGAAATATATGTTTTGTATTAATTTCGTGAATTATAGTTGAGTATAAATACTATTATTAATTTTTGCTAAAAAACCGCACAATCTAAAATAATTTAATTTAAAATAGTAAATCTGATTTTTTTTAAACGAAAATTTTTCTGTACATATAATTATATGAGATATAGTTTGTGTATTAATTTCGTGAATTATAGTTGAGTATAAATATTATTAGTAATTCTCCTAAAAAAAAGGCATAAAAATAAGGGAATTAATAATTTGGGTTGAAAATATATAAATCTTGAAAAAAATAAATTATTTTACTGTGGACACATTTAATTTTTTTTTTCATATAAATTTATTTTTGTGAAATTTTGTGATATTTAAATTTTAAAGGAATAAATAATAATCTAATTTGTTATAATAGGGGAAAAGAAAGAAAAGTAAAAAAAAAATAATACTAATTAAAATTTATTTAATTTGGTGAATAAAATATACAGTTTCTTATTTAATAATAAGTTAAATAAAAAAATATTTTGTTTTCATTAATATTCATGTACTAAATATAAGACTAAACTAATAAGAAATTAATTAAATAAATAAGATTTTATTTTCTAAAAATTTGGATAAGTGGGCTAGGATCTAAAATAAATCCAATATGTCATTTCAAGATATTTTTAGTAGTTATTTATGATGGAATTATTTATTGTATCATTTATAAAATAGACATTTAAGAAATTGAGTATTAAGAAATTAATACTCCCTCCTATTCAAAATAAATGTCCACTTTCCTTATTTGGTAAAGTCTCTTTACTTGTCCACTTTTTATTTTTGGCAAAACTTTTTACCTAAATACCCCCAACTATCCCAACTTATATTATTTAATAATACCCCACCTACCACCTTTTTAATTATTATAATCACTTAAAATACCCCACTACCACCTTTTCAATTATTATAATCACTTAAAATACCCCACTACCATTTTTTCTTAAAACCCGATCCAAACCCAAAGTGGACACTTTAATTGAATAGGAGGGAGTAAAAAGTAATTATAATACTAAAGACCCATTTAAGTTTTGGTTTAGCCTTAAACTAAATGATTATTTATATTTAAATTGTTATAAATTTTATTTTTTTTATTATATATGTTATTGTAATGTTGCATTTATCTGAAAACAGTAACATGATAATTAAAAGGCTTGATAGTAAGGAAATGCCGAACCATGCTTCCGGCATGTAAAAAACGCGGGACGTGTTTCCCGGCACGTAAAATACGGCGAACACAGTAAGGTTATTTAACCTGACCTGTGGCTCGAGCAACATTGTACTGGAGGAGTGACGACTCCCACTAAGTTAGGGGTTTTGGTTTACCTCACCCTAACAGGCCCTTACATATATCAAACAAAGATCATATGTGTTGCATTCATTAAATAAGTAATCGGATTCCATGCCCTAACACTCAAGCAGAAGTGTTAGTAACTCACGCTCTGGTACTCAAGCAGAAGGATCAGAAGTTTAATATATAAAAATTTGCATAAAAATGAATTCTCTATATTGCATAAAACATTTTGCATATTAATTATTTATTGCAATCCATGTAATTGTATACTTGTATTATTGCTAGTAAGTTTTTATACTCGGCTTATTAGCTGACCGATTCTCGTCGGCTGTTCCCTTATAACGGGAGCAGATGCTGCAGGTGACTTTGCATGAGATTATTAAGAAGCTAATGTATCATCTATGTGATATTAGGCTATAGGCTCTATGTAATTTATATAATGGGTATGTAATAACTATAAGTATGTAATAAAGTAAGATGTAGTATGTAAAATTGATTTTAATGTTTTAAGTTTTGTTTTAAAAGTACTGTTTTTTTTTTTTTACAATAACGGCTCGACAGATTTCCGCTTTAGCATTACTTACTATTATATTATATTAAAACTTATATTTAGGAAAGAACAGTCCGTTACATTTTCGTTCTTTATCCAAAATAGTGATTCCAATTTTAATTTCTAGAAATCACTAATTCTCTCTTTTTTTTTTAACTTTTGCTGATGGGTTCATGAAATTGAGGAGAGAAATCAGATTTCAATGGAAAAGAGTAAACAAGATAGTTTATCGATAAAGCTATAATTCAACAAAATTCCATTGTTGATGAGACCTCAAAATGATGAACCTAAATTGGGATTCTGAAAATAAAATTTAGAATGACTTCAAGTGATTTTAGTCGGTAATTTCAAAATTTGAGACCTTATTCAAGTAGATCCTGCAGTTCTATTCATTATTAACCAAATCTTATGTTGTATAATTGAGAAATTCGTTTGAGCAGGTTACAATGAGCCCAGATAATCTGATTTCAACAAACCTAAGAAAATCGATTCCCAATCCTAGTAATTTCAATTCAAGCAAAAAAAAGAAGAAACTCAAAATGTTGCAGAAATCTGAATATTAATGGTTCAATTCAAGTTCATAAAATCTCAAATAGCCATGGAAGGAGTAAAGGAAGAGGAAAAGGAAAAGTGAAGAAGAAGAAGAAGAAGAAGAAGAAGAAGAAGAAGAAGAAGAAGAAGAAGAAGAAGAAGAAGAAGAAGAAGAAGAAGAAGAAGAAGAAGAAAAGAAGAAACTCAAAATGTTGCAGAAATCTGAATATTAATGGTTCAATTAAAGTTCATAAATCTCAAATAACCATGGAAGGAGTGAATAAAGAGGAAAGGGAAAGGGAAGAACAAAAAGAACAAGAAGAACAAGAAGAAGAAGAAGAAGAAGAAGAAGAAGAAGAAGAAGAAGAAGAAGAAGAAACTCAAAATGTTGCAGAAATCTGAATATTAATGGTTCAATTCAAGTTCATAAATCTAAAATAGCCATGGAAGGAGTGAAGGAAGAGAAAAGGGAAAAGAGAAGAAGAACAAGAACAAGAAACTCAAAATGGTGCAGAAATCAAAATATTAATGGTTCAATTCAAGTTCATAAATCTCAAATAACCACAGAAGGAGTGAAGGAAGAGGAAAGGGAAAAGTGAAGAAAAAGAAGAAGAAACTAACCATACTTAGGTTAATTTCGAAAAGTTAACGGATATTTAACGGAAAAAACTTGAAAAGGACACGGTTGTAATTAGCTCAAAAAGGAAGGGGTACCATCAGAATTAAAAAAAAAAACTGATAGGCGCCATTGATAATACCCTATACCTCAGCGGTACCATTGATAATTTCCCTACTTTTTTTAACTTCCCAATTTGCAAACAAAACTACTAGTATTGCATAATCCTTATAAAACTTCATTCCCTAATCCAATGTAGAGAAACTCATGTCTATTTTTGGGATTAACTTCTCTTCACAAAAAGGAATATATTCCTTGGGAGAAATAGTGGGTATTGTAGAAACAAACGAACTCTTAATGCAAGGCACATTTTCGACAATTTCCTCGTTTGCACCTAAAATCTCATATTTTAAAGCAAACCTTTTGAAATACTAAGTAAACCTTTATAAACAAAAAGTAAAACATTATTAACCAATCCTAGACCTTTATAAACCCCAACTTTCAAAGGAAAAAAGGTGAGGAATGCAATTTTAATTCACATCATAACAGCATGAACATCTCAAAAACAAAAGAAACACAATAACTGAATAAGCACAAAATCAAAACAACAATATCCCTACGAAAACTTTTTAGGCAAGAACTAGACAAACAAGAAGCACAAAACGCGCGCATGAACAATCACCAAACCCATATTAAAAGAAAATTTAACCATGTTATGGAAATTTTATTTAATAAAATAAAGTATGACAATATTATATTTAGAGAGATTACAAAATCATGTTTTAGTTAAAGTTTTGTATAAAGTATTAGATATTATAAGTGTTCGTCGTTTTGGGAATTGGACAACGGCTACTATGTATTCGGTTTTATGTCAAAACCCTAGAGCTTGATTCTAGGTGTATACTTTTAGGATCTGTCCCGAGCAGATCCCACTTATTTCTTATAAAAGTCATTTAGGTTATGACGATCATCCGTTTCCTGAGTAATGGATCAAGCTTACTTTTGGCGGTCACTGAATATTCCCCGTTTTCATACTAAATATTATTATATGTTTGAATATTGTTTTAAGTAATGATTTTGATGTTGTGGAAAATGTTGTAATTTTTGTGAAGAGTAACATAAAGTGTTAGCTTTGAAATTGTGTAATTCTTAACCATGTTCGGTTTATTATCAAAAGTATTCTTCAATGTTTTCTTGTGTTTCAATATAAGCTTGTTTGAAAGAGGTTACAAAAATGAACTAAAAACTGAATTTTTTAAATGATTTTTAATATATCGTTTATTGGTTTACTCAATAATTATTATTATTCACGGCTTTTGATGGCCTAATCTTACAGGAGTAGATCCCCTTTTCAGGGTAGCTTGGTCATGGAGGTGATGTCTATAAGTATTATGTGCTACGTGCACGGCAAATATTTCTATTTTATCATCACTCACTTTTAACTTTTGATTATGTAAATGTTTTCATAGTTTGATAGGGTAAATTAAGACTTTAAAGTATAAGAAATATTTTACAAATAATTAAATTCAAGTTAAGTTTGTAAACGTTTTTGTTAACTCTTATATTGGTTTGCTATGATCATCATAGGTCACATTCAGTCCAAACATTTGTAAGTCTTCCGTTGTGTTAGTCGGCATTATTATTATATTGTATTTCCCTGGTTTGAGCTATTTCAAATGGTCTACAAATTCCCTTTAACAAAACACAAATTCCAATCTCACAAAGAGAAAATAATTGAATATTTACAAAAGTATTCCATGTTTGATGCATAATTAAAATACAAATCTAACTCTCTTATACAGTAACGTCTATTACATGATAGAATAATATTGATAGAATTAACTTTGATAGCGTGATGTATTTAAAATATTTTTTGAATATTTAGATTCTAGTAAATATACTGTAATTATATTGTTTCCTAAAAAATTAGGATCCTCTTTGTATTTATTGATATTCATCTAAGAAGAAATCAAGCAATGAATCATTTCTAATATGGTATTAAGCGCTTAGGTCTCTCAAACTTTTTTTTCTCTCTTCCTTGATCCCCGATGTGCCGTCAACCACCACTTTCGCCACCTATAAAAATTTTATACCGCCCTCTTTTCACTCCTTTTACTCTTTAATTTTATTCCTTTTCTCATGGCTTCCACTAAAATTCACACGGCTACTTTGGTTTCTAATATTAAAAATTGTATTCCGATTCAACTTGATGGAGAAGGTGTTCATTATAACACATGGTCTACTCTTTTTCTAGCTCATTGTAGTGCTCATCTTGTTCTTGATCATATAATTCTCGATAACACTTCTAAGGTAATCGACAAACATGATTCTGAATGGAAATTTCTTGATGATATTGTTCGCACATGGATTTATAGTACTATTTGTCCCACTCTTCTTCATTCGATTGTTCGACCTAAAGATAGTGCTCGTGATGTTTGGGACCGTCTTGAAAAGAATTTTTACAATAACAAAACTAACCGCACTCTCCACCTTGAAGCCCAATTTAATGATCTTTCCCTTGCCCAGTTCTCCAATGTGAAAAGCTATTGCAATGACCTCAAGAAAATTGCCACCACCCTTAATATCTTGGTACCACCATCATCGACAACTATTTGGCCCTTCAAGTCATCCAAGGCCTAACATCCGAATATCGCACTTTTTGCTCTTTGTTTCAACATATGGATCTGGTTCCTACTTTTGATACTCTTCATTCCATGCTTGAATTGGAAGAACATATTCACAAGAAAGACAACTCTCCTTCACAAGACTCGGCTCTCGTGAATACTCCTCATTCATCTACATATGAAAAAGTGGAAAATTGTAACATTCGGCCTTCCTCTGCCTCTCGTGGTGGCCGGACCCACCACCGTAGCTACCACCCAGCCGCCGACAACCTGGTCGTGGCTTTGGACACGAATCACAATATTCTGGTCCAGCACATGGGGGTGGGAATGGGCGTCCACGGTATCAAGGCCCAACTCACCATTCCTACTCTCACCAATAGTGGGCCTCAAGTAACATTTGGGCTCAGCCATCATGCCCTCATCCTACACATTCCTAGAATCCATTTCCCAAGCAACCCAACTACATTTCTGAACAAGGCATACCTGGCCCTTATCCTGTACAAGGTCATTGCACACGTTCTTCTTCATCTATGGGTTATTGTCCTACCGATCTTAATCAAGTTATGCATATTCTTTCCTTGGCTTTTTTGGATGAGCAATACTATATGGAGAACGGTGCAACATCTCATATAACTAAATCTCAAGGTAATTTAATGCATTATTCTCCTTTAAAGAATCAATATAATAGTTCTATCATTGTTGGTAATGGTCATATGATTTTGATTCACGGTCACGAACATGTTTCTATCCCTTCCCCTCACCATCCTTACTCCTTAAAAATGTTTTTCATGCTCCTAACGTCATTAAACATCTTATTTCCATTCGCAAATTCACTCATGATAATATGGTTTCCGTTGAGTTTGATCCTTATGGTTTTTCTGTGAAGGAATTGGACACCAGGAAAATAATTATGAGGCCTTATAGCACTGAAGATCTTTATCCGTTCAAAACGGCACATGGAGTCTCCTCTTCATTCTTTCCTTATCCGCTTTTTCGGCTTCTTCATCTAGTTTTTGGCATTATCGTTCGGGTCATCCGAGCAAAGTTATTTTAGATTTTTTGAGTTCTTCTAATGCAATCAAATGTAATAAAAACCCGTCCTATTTTGTCATTCTTGTCCCGTGGGCAAACATATTAAACTTCCTTTTAGTATTTCTATGAATGTTAGTTCTCATCCTTTTGATATAATCCATAGTGATTTGGGGACTTCTCCTATTTCAAGTCCTTCTAGGTATAAATACTATATTTTTTTCTTAATGATTATACAAATTATTTGTGGACTTTTCCTTTATTTCGCAAATCACAAGTTGAACTCCAAATTAAAAAAATTTGAATGTGATCATGGAGGTGAATTCGATAATCATAATTTTCGACAATTTTGTAATAATAAGGGAACTCAATTCCGTTCTTCATGTCCACAAGCATCTTCTCAAAATGAAAAGTCCGAAAGAAAAATACGCGCGATAAATAATATTATTCGGACTTTATTATGGCATGCTTCTCTTCCCGCATATTTTTGGCCTCACGCCTTAAATATTGCCCCATATCTTCTTAATATTCTCCCCTACAAATTGCTCAATAATCTCACTCCAACTCACATTCTTTACAATAAAACCCATTCTTATGATCATCTTGAGGTTTTTGGGTGCTTGTGTTTTCCGCTTATTTCATCCCACAAAATACACAAATTACAACCTCCTTCCTCACCATGTGCCTTTTTGGGCTATCCCTCTTCGCATAGAGGTTACAAGTGCTATGATCCCTCGACTTGAAAAATTATTTTTTCCCGACATGTAATATTTGATGAATTGTCCTTTCCCTTTTCTTCAATGTTCAAATGTTCTCTTCACGAATACAGTTTTTGGATGATCCTATTCCCATTCCATTGCTTCAACCCACTATTAAACCACAAACTGGGCCTGCATTTAGTGGCCCAAGTCATTCCTCTTCTTGTCCACTTCTTTCTCCCACAAACCAAAACACAAACAGCCCCCTCCCCTTAATGATTGGGCCTGCGTCTCCTGGCCTAACTCATTCCCATACCTTCTTTCATCCTCCCTACTATTATCTACTGGGCCTGCGTCACACACCAGCTCGATTCCCTCCTCTCCTCTACCGGATCACCTTTCCTCCCCACCATCTACCCAGCAGCCCCTGTCTCTTATCTTAGGCCTTCCCCTATTGCCCCATCACATCCTATTTATCATCCTACTCCCATTATTCATCCTCCACCACCTTCACACACCGACATACACGTAATCAACATGGCATTTTCAAACCTAACCCCAAATACACATCTCATGCTCTATTTGTCTCTTTTCCACCCATACCAAGAATCCCATACATGCTTTCCGTGACCCGAATTGGAAAAAAGCTATGCCAGAAAGAATTTGAGGCTTTAATTGAGAATTGAACTTGGGATCTTGTTCTAAGACCTTCTAATGCTAATATCATTCGTTCTTTGTGGATTTTTTGTTTGAAAACTAAATCTGATGGTTCGTTTGAGCGCTATAAGGCGCGTGTTGTTGGTGATGGAAAATCTCAAAGGAAGGTCATTGATTGTAATGAAACCTTTAACCCCGTAATAAGTTCAATTATTTGCACTTATCCATGTCATTTATATGCTCCTTTTAAGTCGTTTTAGTGGATTTTGTCTCAACGAGTTTATTGTTGTATTTTATATGATTTTGAGGCAAAATTGGAGATTTACTAGGTTTTGGAGTTATAAGAGGGTGAAGGCTTGGAAAAATAGCCTAAGACCCCTTTACCAGGTGAAGAAACCATGCCAGGAGTACCTCCTAAGAAGAAACAATGAAGAAATGAAGCAAAGTGTAGATCAGAATCAAAGCGACGAGTCGTCGCCTCTATGAATCGCCATCGTCGCTCGTATTCAAAGGACTCAATAGTTTTCCAGTGAGAAAGCGAAGAGTCGTCGCTCCCTAAGCGACGCTTGTCGCTCGATCAATGACGCAAATCAAATTCAGGCAGAGATTATGCGACGAGTCGTCGCCCATGAAGTAACGATCGTCGCTAGGGATGGTCATAGGGCGGGTCTGGAGCGGGTCCAATCAGACCTGGACCCTTTTAATTTTTTGAGACCCGAACCCGGATCCGGACCCTAAGGGTCCAAAATTTTCAGACCCGGACCCAGACCCTTCGAATCTGATGGGTCTAGGGTCCTTAATGGGTTTAAAAAAAGTCTCTTTGATTTGTCAAATTTGAACCATTTGCAAGTCATTATATTTTTCGTATATTTGTAAGATGGTTATTATCGTATTTTATAAATATTTAATACTAATTTAATATCTAAAGTCGCATAGCGTCATCCATAGTAATTGGGTTACCACTTCGCAAGTAGCATATATATTATTTATATATATTATGATTATATGAAATGAAAACAAGTGTTGGGAGCAGAATTCATATTTAGAAGACAAATAGAAATGGACAAATTGATATTTATAAGGGTCCGAGGGGCGGGTCCAAGGTCCAGATCTCGGACCCGGACCCGACCCGACCCGAACCCGCCGCATACTTGTTAGATCTAGACCCGACCCAAATCCGATGGGTCTCAAAAAATAAGACCTAGACCCTTAAAAAAGGGGCGGGTCTGGGGCGGGCCCAACAGGGTCCTAGACCCGTGACCATCCCTAATCGTTGCTTTATCAATCTGGAGGCAAATTGTCGGTTTTCTTTTCTAATTTTTTGAGCCACTATATAAAGTGGTGGTTAAATTATTTTAGAACATCAATTTTTATTTTTAATATTTGTAATTTCCTTTAAGATCTTACAATAATTTTCCTTTTAAGTAACCTTTGAAGAACCATTGTTGCACTCGGATTTCGTATTTTTCGTTTATGTTATCTCTCAGATTTGTAAGTTTTCTTGCGTTATTATTTTGTTCTTCGTTTTCGTTCATTGTTTGTTGTATGTTTTCCATAGTTATGGATTGTGAGTAGTTTTCTTATCTAGGGTTAGGGTAAAATCCTTAATTCGAAGCACGGATTGATATTTTGTCGATTAATTGTGTGCGATTTGAGTCTATGATTGAACCTGTGCTTAATCAATCTTTGTTTAAACATCTTTGTTGGCCTTTTCAATAAAACGTAAGTTTGAGATTTAGTTCCACTTAGGATTGAGATATATTTGAATTAATTTCCTTCTAGTTAAACCAATAGAACGGAAGTTTGAGGATTAATACTAGTTGGTCTTAAACCGATATTGATCAATAGAGCGAAAGCTTGAGATTAATTAGATCAAGTTCAATTATGCCGATGACTTAATTTCATACGATCATGAAAGTGATTGAATTCCATGTTAGAATTAGGCGATGCCCGACGCCCTAGTGTTTGTTATATCTTGTTTTAACATCATTATTATACTTATTTTTGTTTCTTGCATCTAAGGATTAGATTTAAACCCATATTCTTTGTTTAACCCTTGTCTTGTTTATCATAAAACATACAATTTAGAATTATTTAGCCTTCTTGTGTTCGACCCGCAGCTACATGTACGACGTGCGCTTGCGGTTAAATAAATTTGCTCATAATGTTTTTGGCGCCGTTGCCGGGGAGGCGACTACAATTCTTTTTGTTTTGTTTATTGATTTACATATACATGTGCTTGTTGTCCCAAACCTATTAATCCTTTGATTCTGAATGCCCAGGCGAGCTCGATCTCTTGAGCGGTTTGACCCAGAGATTGAGGCTACCGCCCGCAGACTAAACGTTGAATGACTTAGGAGACATAGGAAACAACAAGAAAATATGGCCAACAACGCTAACCGATCTTTTACCCAAATGGGTGCGCCTACGCTCACCCAAACTTACATACCCTGCATTCTAAAATCTGATTTTGGGATTGAAAACTTCGAACTTAAACCCCATCTCATCCAAATGATTGAGAGGAATTAATTTGGTGGTCACCCTAGTGAGAGCCCACACGACCATATAGCAGACTTCCTAGAAAGATGTGACACCATCACCGCCAAAGATTTATCCATGGAGGCGGTGAGGATGCGGCTTTTCCCCTTCAGTCTGAAAGATAAAGCCAAGTCCTGGCTCAAGTCCGAACCGGTTGGTATATACACGACCTGGGAGGGTCTAGCCAATGGCTTTTTAGCTAAGTTCTACCCTCCTAGAAAAACATCTCGAATTCGGACCCAGCTGCAAACTTTTAAGCAGCAGCCTTTTGAATCCTTCTACGAGGCATGGGAGAGGTTTAAAGACCTTCGGCTTAGATGTCCCCATCATGAGATACCCAATTGGTTACTTGCTCAATCCTTTTATGGAGGACTATTATATGAACACAAGTCCTCAATAAACGTCGCATGTGGCGGCGATATGGATTCTAAGATTCCAGAGGACCTCTTAAAACTCTTTGAGACCATGGCGAAAAATAGCCATTTTTGGAGTAATGAGAGAGGTCTAGTAGCCCAGGGTAATATAGTTGAATCTGAGACCATCAAGGCCCTCACCAAGCAGATAGCCAATCTCACCGAACAGATGGCTAAGGTAAACATGGTAAGCTCTATCTTCTAATTCTAATTCCAAAAACTCTTCTGTTGTATGTGATACATGTGGTGCCCCGGGTCACTATTCGAGTAATTGCCCCCAAGTTTACGAGGAGGTGAATGCTCTATACAGTAAACCTCCTGGAGACCCACATCCTAACCGATATAATGCAGGTTATAAGCATCCACACTTGTCCTACTCAAGCACCAATGTGCTAAATCCACAGCATGTTCAGGCCCCACTTCAGCAACCACCGCCGTACAAGCGATATGCTCAACCACCTCAACCTAGCCTTAGGTCTGAGTTAGATGAGTTGAAAGGCTTAGTGCGGAATCATATATTCAGAGTAGTGTCTCTCACATGAAACTCCTTGAGACAAAAATAGCCCAAATAGCACAGCAAGTCAATACTTGGGCTCTAAACTCGCTCCCGACCCAACCAGAGCCCAAAAACAAGGAGCCCAATCAAATAAATGTCGTAATCGAAGTAGAAGGTAATGAATTGGCCGACCTTCCTCTTTAGGAAGTGTCTCCTGTGAAGCCAATTATTAATGCTAATTCTGATGTTGTTTGTTCTGAAGGTGGTGAAAAGAGATTTGACCGTGAAAATGAGAAAAAGTCTAGAGTAACCAATATCAAAATTGACTATCTCCCTTTCCCTCAAAGGTTAGCCCGGGCTAAACTTGAGAAGAAGTACGAGAAGTTATTCCGCTTACTCGAAGACAACTCATTAGAGTCGTCTTTTCTAAACATGCTAGCCCAAGCACCCATAGTTCCTAAAGTATTTAAGGACTCATTGTCCGACAAGCATAGGGGAACTATCACTGTTCCTAAGCTAGGGGACCTCAGGAAATTCAATATTCATGTCACTATTGAGGGTGTTTCGATAAATAGGGCTTTATGTGATTTAGGTGCTGGTGTGAGTTTGATGTCATACTCCTTGTATAAGAGAGTAGGAAATCTTGGTAAACTAGCCTGATGTGCTCGTTTTAGAGCACATTTATCTCCTCATTTTAGTGTTGAGTCTCGCGTTTTATATCGATTTTTACATATCTTACGCATGATTTTACCTTGGTCGTGTCTCCATGGTGCTTTAAAGTGTTTTTAAGTGTTAGGAGGAGATTTTGAGGTGTTTTCGTTGCATACGAGACTTCGACACTTGAATCAAAGATGAGACACACATTTCGAGGCATTCCCTAGCATTTCGAGTCATACCCAAAGTCCACGCAAATTCCATAATTAGTTCGATGCTTGTTCGTAGTTGAAAGAGAACAAAATGAGCCCAAGGACACATCATTCGACCAAACCCAGGCCCACATTCGGCCGAATGGGTCAGCTACAGCAAGACTAGCATCCAGGCCCAGCAGTTCGAGCGAACATAAAAGCCCATTCGGGCGAATGCCCATTTGAATTCGGGCGAATGCTTAGTTTTTTGCTCTGGAAACCCCGAATGAACCTCATTCGGGCGAATGGGCCTAGCATTAGGTCGAATGACCATTTAAATCAGTGTAGCATTTCGTTTTCGAGAGCTATTTTCCATCTTCATTTGAATGTTTAGGGTTTTTGTTCCCCATCTTGTACAGGCTATATAAAGGCTCAAATTTGAATGTTTTATGCATGACTTGTTTGGGAGTAACCCAACCAACTTGCTCATCAACATTTATTGCTTTCTTCTCTTTATTTCATGCCCTAGTGTAGATTTCTTGCTTTCCTTTACTTTCTTCCTCTTCATTTATGTAAGTTTACATTTCTTTATTGCTTTAATGTCATTTAATGCTTTCTTTAATGCTTTCCGATAATGCTTTTGTAGTTTAGATTCATTGCTTTCTTGTCTTTTGTTTTCTTTATGCTATCTTTCAGGCTTTCATGTCTTTCATTCTTTTAATGCTTTCTAGAATAGGTTTATTGCTTTCCTTTCTTTTGCTTTTGCTTTCAATATGCTAGAGTACTCTTTTAGGGTTTTGGGTTAGAGAAACCCTAAGGTTTTGTCTTGTGTTTAATGTTTAGGAAGATGGTTGAGATTGATGTTGATTGCTTGATTAATATTCAAGTCGAATCTTGTCCTACAACTCCTAAATGAGACATAGGGCGATTATGGCTCGTTCGCATGACTATAGGTCACCAACTTTCCCTCGATGTCTAGAGTGTCTCGATCGATCTTCGTTCGATCTCCCTCGACCTAACCTATCACTATTTCCCATAAACCAACCTAGGGTGGATCTAGCCTAAGCCCGCTTTCTTTCATTGCTTGTTTTCACCATTAGTTTAGTTCACCCACCTTTCAACCTAGACACCATGCATCTTTCCCACACCAAGCCCTTTAGTCTGACTCCCTTGTCTTTGTGGTTCGACCCCAACTTACCGCTACACTCGTTGTAGGAGTGTTTTGGGTTATTACAAATATTGTTTGCATAGCCTAGGTTCTTAGCGTATAACGACGCATTACAAATCGGCTATCATGGCCCCCCATGAGAATAAACTGCAACTTGCCGACCGTAGCATCATTTACCCTAGGGGGATTTTAAGAGATGTGTCGGTGGGTAATGGTCGATCTGTGGTCCCTTGTGATTTTTTTATTGTGGATTTACCTGAAGACCATATGACCACAATCATTTTAAGGAGACCGTATCTAGCAACTTTTAGGACAGTTGTGGATTTTGCTAGAGGCAAGATTGTGATGGACATAGGGGATGTTAAGCATAAGTTCAATATTGATCGTTCCCCTGCTTTTTCTACCTATGCTAATTCTGTGTGTAGTGTTGATAACCCCATTAAGTCTAGTTATGCGTCAGACTTGGATGCCTTAGAGGCCTTCCTTGAAGGTACGGGGGGACATGAAGAAGTGATGAGTTTGGAAGGTACATCTGATAAGAGATTTGATATAACCCATGAATTACTGCAAGATGATGAGTTTGTGCAGGTAACTAAATTACAAGTCGGAAAATCAATGCATGGAGTGAATGAAGTGATAAGGGAGAGTTTTACACCTCCCAAGGTGATTTCTAATAATCTTTTACCTAAATAGAGCCCCGATGTTGTCCCCTATGAACCTTGTAAGAGAGAAGGTCGCAAGGATAAGTCTAGAAAGAGAAAGAAAAAGAAATGACTTGCTGAGGACAACCATTTGAATTTTAATGATGATGAGACTAATTAGGTACGTTATCTGAAAGATGTGAAATTGAATGTTTGTGTTCAAAGGAACCTTTTCCTTTGCAACGATCTTGAACCCAGTTAACTGGGGTGAGTCACGTCGAGCTAACGACGTTAAACAAAGCGCTTGCAGGAGACAACCCGTAGTTTTTAGCTTAATTATTTTATCGTTTTTGTTATTTTATTATTTTTGTTCTTGTGGATATTTGTTTAAGTGTGTAGGTATTAAAAATAGAGAAAAAAAAATACGAAAGGTGGAAAAAGGGGACAGAAGAAAGGCGACGAATCGTCACTCACATATGTGACGCTCGTCGCATAATTTTCTGGAAACTTGATAGGTGGCAGAAGCACAAGTGATGTTCGTCGCTCCATATGTGACGAGTCGTCGCATACTTGCTGGAAACATTGGTTTGGACGGAAACAAAGCGACGAGTCGTCGCTTTCCAAAAAATGAATCATCTGGGCCTTTTTCGAAGCAGAATTCGAAAACCTACCCCAATCTTTTCTTTAAATACCCTCCCACCAACCCATTCTATCCTCACCCTTATCCTCTCATCATCCTAATTATCTCTCTAAACCCATTCTTCCATCATTCTTCCATCAACATTCATCACCCTCATGGATTCAAAGCTTAGAAAGGTTCTAGAAATTCTTCAAGTGCTCTTCAAGTGTTCTTCAAGTTTCTTACTCTCTCATCTCAAGGATCTCTCCATTCTCCTAAAGGTATAATACTCTTCTCTAACTAATGTGCTTGTGCTTATATTTTAGGATTGTTGATCTTAGGCTATAGATCTTGGACTATGGGTTTTAAGTGCTTTTTGGATTGTTAGTCCTAGATTGTTAGTTTTAAGTTGTTGGTCTCAATTTGGTGTGATTTGGTTTTGCTGTTGAATTTTTTGTTGTTGAGCTGGTATAATTTGACTGATATCTTGAACCTATTCCACTCTAAATCCAAACGAGCTCGCCAGGCCAGTGAAGGGTTGTCCTCGCGACCCTGCGGTGATGACTCCTCCCCTCCAAGGAGGGAAGTCGCTCGTGATGCATAACCACCACCACTAGAGCCACGAAGGGCTCAAGGCAGCTCGTTGTCCCGCACCATGAGATGTGTGCTAACACCATCTCAGACCAACACTTTCATCAAGCTTCAAAAGCGATCCATCCTATCGACCAAATTTTATCGATCACTTCCCCCTAGCCATGACCAAGATCGAAGAGGGTATACTAACCCTATTGCGAAGAGGGAGTCTCGATGGCATAGTTAGGAATCGTGGGACTGTATACCCACGTTTGACCCTTGAAATTTTGTCCATTCTAGAGCGTCATGTTTCATCGGGGGGTACGCATACAGTTATATTACATTCAATGCTTTCAATTGCATACAGTATGATGTACCCCTAAATAGGTAACGCGTTTCGGTGGGGATTTACCGAGGGTGATTGCCTAGGGAGGCGATCTGTAGGTTTTGGGCCGACATGACTGGCGGCCTAAACGATGCTTAGGGGGGCAACAAGGTAAGTAGGATTTGGCACCCCGCTCTGCGCTACGTTTATTGGTACCTCGCTATGACCGTCTTCGGTCAAGGTGAGCCTACCCAAGTTCAGTTGTAACATCCTGTAGTTTAACTCGTGTCGTTTTAAAAGAGAAATAGACTTTTTGAGTAACCAAATATTGTTCGAGTCAAACCGGGGCGTTAAACGGTTAGTAAAAACGGTTTAAGCAATATAAAACTTGCGGACCGAGTTCTAATAGTGCTAATATAATCTACCAGACATAAAGACGAAGCAGCAGGTAAGTTTGCAAAATTAGTTCTATTTATTACAACGCGAGAGCGTTCACGCCTCTTAAACCAACATTAATAGAAAATACGGAAACTTCGGTTCATAATAAATTCTTATTATAACGTTTTATTTCTCCCACAATAGTCCTCACTCCCCACCTGCAATTAACTTACTGCTAGTCATTATCCGAAGAGGAAACGACATCATCGCAGGATCGTTAAGACCAAAAAGTACACGTCAGCAAGAAATTACAATTCAATTAATCGAGTACAACAAAGTAAAGATATTAACTTAAATAATTTCATGTTCCAGTTAGTCAGCCATACTGCTGTATCTTTTTCAGCCATACTACTGTATCTATTCCAGCCATACTGCTGGTACCACTTCAAACTCCATAGGCTAGACAATATATTAGGGGGAGCTAACCCCTAAGCAAGTCTCTACCATAGACACACGTCCTACTTCGGTGTCTATGGTCAAGTATGCATACCCCCGCGGTGGCACATAGGCTCCAAAAAGGTCGCGAGTAAATCATTCCACCAATCGACGTCATACTACGTCCACTTTCAAGTTAGTGAGGTCATACTACATCTGCTTATTAAAAGTTATAATATAATAAATTATTCGGAAGCGTATCAATATACACATTACATGCCCATACTTTACCTTTGTTACCACAACATATAGTACGTAACATATATTACAATTCTATGCTGCGTGTACGTACCTTGATCAAGCAAACAAAGCAAAAGGCCCTAATCAATTTCCGGTCACGAATCGGCTTCCTACAAGGTTTAACCGTATTCGGAAATAAGAACACATTCACATCATCCTCAAGGTAAAACACCTCACATACAAACAACTACCATCACACATAAAAACACATACGCATAACACGCGACATATACCACAACCCTAAACACATTAAACACCCCAAAAAAAACAGCAACTAAAAACTGCCCAGAAACCTGCCTCAACACTGTCAAAACAAAAACCCGACTTCACCGTTGCGTCCGGAAGGCATCAAAACCCCAGTGTACCAATTTTCATAATTTATAACATAGTATAGATATTTTTAACCTAATTTCAAAGCCAAAATGCTCCAAAAATAACATTTTTTCATCATTTTTTCAATCCTACGGGGTTTGTCACTTTTTATTCAAAATTCAAATAAATTCTAATTTCTATATTTCCTATTAAATCCATACCATAAAAATCATAAACTCATGCCCACAAAAAAAAATAATTTCCAAATTTCTCAAAATTATTAATTTCTTACAAAGTACAAATTTTCATAAAAACAAATCATTCATCCATACTCAACTCTTCATACCATACCAATAATTCCTTACACAACAACACAAATTTTTCCATGAGCATTTCTAATTAAAATGTATATTATTATTATTTTTTTATACATTCATCCATCACTTTAATATAACATACACATATCAAAATAAATCTTAAAACAAAACATCCGCTATCTGCGCTGCTTCTCTTGTGTTTATTGCGGACAATCTGCCTGAATTCTGAGTCGCAGCTGTACCTCCTTGGCTTCCACGTTGCCCCGTAAAGTTCTCACTTCTAGAATTCCCCCGAGTTTGTTGACGAGAAGAGTGGTTTCCTTGAAACCTAGAATTTGTGGCACCCCCCAAGTTTCGACCAAAACCACCGGCATTATGGCTTCCCCTTCCACCTTCGTTGTTGCCCCTTCTGTTACCGAAACGTTGCTGATGAGAACCTCGATGATTACCCCCTTGAAGCTCTTGTTGACCCAAACGAGCATAACATTCATACATCCTGTGACCCGGTTTACTGCAGTGAGAGCAGTCCACTAACAATCCTCGGCAGTCCCTTCCAGGATGATTTCGCTAGCATTTCCTACAATTGTATACCCTTTCCTTCCTATTGTGATCATACAACGGTTTCGACATTCGAACTTCTGGTGTCAAATCTCCCCTATTCTTACTAGACTGGCCTGCATGAAAGCCTTTTTCTTGGAAACTCCCAAACGGCTTATGCCTTTTGAATGTATTCTGAACGGGATTATTCACACCTACAGCATTCTGAAATAAGGTTTCCTTCCTTTTTTCTCCACTCTGACCCATTTTCTCTCGTTCCTTCCTAATAACATTCCCGATCTGTGCAGCTCTTTTTTTTATAACTGGTCTAACATATCATACCTATCAATCTCAATGTGTTTCTGAATCTCGTACGATAAACCTAATTCGAACCGCTGCATTTTCTTTCCTTCCGTTGGAACATCTTCAGGACAAACTTCCTATTTCAAACCTAGAAAATTCATTAGATTTGTCCTTCCTCTCATGAGGCGGGTAAAACTGATCCCTTAACGCCCCCTTAAAATCTTCCCAGCTTAAGTCACCATTGCTTTCAGCCACTAGTCTTGCTTTGCTGTGAGTCCACCAATAGTCGGCGTCTTCCACTAGGAAAAACGCAGCTTGGTCGACCATGAACTCAGCGGGACATTTAACGACACTGAAAAGTTTGTCAAACTCCCTCAGCCAGTTCTCTAACAGGGATGGTTCACCTTTTCCATTGTAGGTCGAGGGTTTACTTTAAGCTATCCTTTTACTTATTGAGGAAGCTCTTTCCTCCACAGATTTTTGTCTAGGGTTTCTCGCCCCTGGTAAAGCCTTAACTAAGTTTCGCAGAACTCGGTCAGAGCTCCTTCGTGGCGTAGACCGATTCAGAAAGGGTGGCATGCTGGCAGGTATACTACATAAGGTTAAATGAGGTGTGTAAATATATTGGTCTATAGCGTCTATAAGAAAGATGACTTATACTATTATTGTTCAACAAATATATATAAATTAAAAGAAAACTTAGAGAAAAGGTGAGAAAGACATGCACCGAGTTTGTACCCAAATTTTTTTTTCTTTTTTTTTTTGTTTTAACCAGATAATACTAAAAGTTATTCGTTTCTGTTTACTAGAGTTCAACTTATACACAACTCATACATTCTAATCTCCCTTCTTATGAGGGCAATAATAAACTGAAGCGAATAATTATTTATACTAGCAATTATGAAATAATATCACAAGGATAGGCATTATCCAAAATAAATATAAGGTGCAATAATAGTCCAAAATAAAATACTTGGGTATAACTCCCACATAACTATTGTTTGATAAACACATAGTCCAAAATCTAAAGAAAAAAAGGAAAATTTGCTAAGAATGATCCCAACTATCACCCGGTTGCCAGAAATAATCCCAACTATTGATTATTTTTTAATAATCCCAACTATTGATGAACTTTGCTGAAAACAGTCCCACTCCATTTTCAACTGGCTGTAACAGGTTTTTTGAGTATTTTTTTTACCTTTTTTTTTTTAACTTTCCTTCATCAAATTAGGTAAACCTATATTAAAGTTAAAAAAAGGTAAAACAAAATACTCAAAAAACCTGCTACAGCCGGTTGAAAATAGAGTGGGACTGTTTTCAGCAAACTTCATCAATAGTTGGGATTATTAGAAAATAATCAATAGTTGGGATTATTTCTGGCCAACGAGTGATAGTTGGGATTATTCTTGGCAAATTTTCCAAAAAAAAATGTCCAACTCACAAAATATTCGTGATATACTATTACTACAAGACTGGACATACGCACTCGTATGTTTGCATACTCATAAAAGAAAATAAACAGTTAAACAAAGAAAGGCGATGCGTCAAAACGATCCTGATCTTCCATATACTGATCAGGGTCAAAATCAGAATCCCCGGAGTCATCATCAGAGGTGTCATTAGAATCAGAATCAGAATCAGAATCAGATAGAGTCCCGACCGACAAGGAATCACTTAAGGCGGGTTGATCCACAGAATCGGAGAGTTCCACGAAAACCAGCTCAGGTGGGCTCTCCTCCCACATGGTGATCTCGCTTTCTTCTTCACTCATAGGGTTTTCCCGCCTCACTGGCCAACCCCCTAGAATTATTATGTCGCTATCATTATCGCTCATAATCTCATCTTCATCAGTGTGATACCCATCTTCCATCATATCCTCATAAGGGTCTACTACTACTCTCAGGGGTTCAACCTCTACAATGTCCCTAGGTTCCTCATGGATATTATCCTCTAAGTCTACCTCAAGTTCTTCCTCCGGGTCCTCCTCGGGATCCTCCTCAGGATCTTCCTCGGGATCCTCCTCAGGGTCTAAGTCATCAAAATTAACGTCCAAAACTGAGTCAGGGTCTACTATGGGTTCAGCTACCTCAATAGTACTAGTTCTAGCTCTACTAGATTCCGGAATGTCCAATCCATTCCGTCCCACCACATCTACCGATCCGACCCTTCTGTCAAAGTCAGGATACTATGGTTCTTCTCTTTCCATCCTTTCGGTCGTCTCCCCATTCCTTAACCGTTCATATACCTGTTTGGATTTCAAGTACATTAATTATATCCGATGTTGGTAATCTAAATAACTTTCTCCCTCCTTTCGTTCCAATATACCCAGAGCCTCAATTTCTGCCCAGACTGGGGCATTAACCAAGGTCTCTAAAGGTTCCTCTAGTGTATTCATTCCCTCTTCTGCTGGTTTCTTTCCCTTATCCATGGGTAAGATAATAATCGACTTCCTGACTCACAATGAAAGAAAACAAGGCAATCAATTACTGAAATAAAACAAGGATAATAATTCAGATGATCACAAGTATACACAAGGTTCTATTAGTCATCCATCACAAGCATACATAACAAGGTACTTAAAAACAACAAACAGATCACATCATCCCCTTAATGTCTACCCCTTTACTCTCGTCGTGACTTATGCTTCGTTAAGACATCGGTTTAGATATATAACACTAAATAGAACTCCCGCTCTAATACCAATTGTAACATCCCGTAGTTTAACTTGTGTCGTTTTAAAAGAGAAATAGACTTTTTGAGTAACCAAGTATAGCTCGAGTCAAACCGGGGCGTTAAACGGTTAGTTAAACGGTTCAAGCGAAATAAAACTTGCGGACCGAGTTCTAATAGTGCTAATATAATCTACCAGACATAAAGACGAAGCAGCAGGTAAGTTTGCAAAATTAGTTCTATTTATTACAACGCGAGAGCGTTCACGCCTCTTAAACCAACATTAATAGAAAATACGGAAACTTGGGTTCATAATAAATTCTGATTATAACGTTTTATTTCTCCCAGAATAGTCCTCACTCCCCACCTGCAATTAACTTACTGCTAGTCATTATCCGAAGAGGAAACGACATCATCGCAGGATCGTTAAGACCAAAAAGTACACGTCAGCAAGAAATCACAATTCAATTAATCGAGTACAACAAAGTAAAGACTTGTGCTCTTCAAGTGTTCTAGAAATTCTTCAAGAATAGTACAAACTCGTGAGCGTTCTAGAAATTCTTCAAGTGCTCTTCAAGTGTTCTTCAAGTTTCCCACTCTCTATCTCAAGGATCTCTCCATTCTCCTAAAGGTATAATACTCTTCTCTACCTAATGTGCTTGTGCTTATATTTTAGGATTGTTGATCTTAGGCTATAGATCATTGACTATTGGTTTTAAGTGCTTAAACTTTTGGATTGTTAGTCCTAGATTGTTAGTTTTAAGTTGTTGGTCTCAATTTGGTGTGATTTGGTTTTACTGTTGAATTTTTTGTTGTTGAGCTGGTATAATTTGACTGATATGTTGAACCTATTCCACTCTAAATCCAAACGAGCTCGCCAGGCCAATGAAGGGTTGTCCTCGCGACCCTGCGGTGATGACTCCTCTTCTCCAAGGAGGGAAATCGATCGTGATGCATAACCACCACCACTAGAGCCACGAAGGGCTCAAGGCAGCTCGTTGTCCCGCACCATGAGATGTGTGCTAACACCATCTCAGACCAACACTTTCATCAAGCTTCAAAAGCGATCCATCCTATCGACCAAATTTATCGATGACTTCCCCATAGCTGTGACTAAGATCGAAGAGGGTATACTAACCCTATTGCGAAGAGGGAGTCTCGATGGCATAGTTAGGAATCGTGGGATTGTATACCCACGTATGACCCTTGAAATTTTGTCCATTCTAGAGCGTCATGTTTCATCGAGGGGGTACGCATACAGTTATATTACATTCAATACTTTCAATCGCATACAGTATGACGTACCCCTAAATAGGTAACGCGTTTCGGTGGGGATTTACCGAGGGTGATTACCTAGGGAGGCGATCTGTAGGTTTTGGGCCGACATGACTGGCGGCCTAAACGATGCTCAGGGGGGCAACAAGGTAAGTAGGATTTGGCACCCGCTTTGCGCTACGTTTATTGGTACCTCGCTATGGCCGTCTTCGGTCAAGGTGAGCCTACCCAAGTTCAGCTGTAACATCCTGTAGTTTAACTCGTGTCGTTTTAAAAGAGAAATAGACTTTTTGAGTAACCAAATATTGTTCGAGTCAAACCGGGGCGTTAAACGGTTAGTTAAAACGGTTTGCGATATAAAACTTGCGGACCGAGTTCTAATAGTGCTATTATAATCTACAAGACATAAAGACGAAGCAGCAGGTAAGTTTGCAAAATTAGTTCTATTTATTACAACGCGAGAGCGTTCACGCCTCTTAAACCAACATTAATAGAAAATACGGAAACTTAGGTTCATAATAAATTCTTATTATAACGTTTTATTTCTCCCACAATAGTCCTCACTCCCCACCTGCAATTAACTTACTGCTAGTCATTATCCGAAGAGGAAACGACATCATCGCAGGATCGTTAAGACCAAAAAGTACACGTCAGCAAGAAATCACAATTCAATTAATCGAGTACAAAAAAGTAAAGATATTAACTTAAATAATTTCATGTTCCAGTTAGTCAGCCATACTGCTGTATCTTTTTCAGCCATACTACTGTATCTATTCCAGCCATACTGCTGGTACCACTTCAAACTCCATAGGCTAGACAATATATTAGGGGGAGCTAACCCCTAAGCAAGTCTCTACCATAGACACACGTCCTACTTCGGTGTCTATGGTCAAGTATGCATACCCCCGCGGTGGCACATAGGCTCCAAAAAGGTCGCGAGTAAATCATTCCACCAATCGACGTCATACTACGTCCACTTTCAAGTTAGTGAGGTCATACTACATCTGCTTATTAAAAGTTATAATATAATAAATTATTCGGAAGCGTATCAATATACACATTACATGCCCATACTTTACCTTTGTTACCACAACATATAGTACGTAACATATATTACAATTATATGCTGCGTGTACGTACCTTGATCAAGCAAACAAAGCAAAAGGCCCTAATCAATTTCCGGTCACGAATCGGCTTCCTACAAGGTTTAACCGTATTCGGAAATAAGAACACATTCACATCATCCTCAAGGTAAAACACCTCACATACAAACAACTACCATCACACATAAAAACACATACGCATAACACGCGACATATACCACAACCCTAAACACATTAAACACCCCAAAAAAACAGCAACTAAAAACTGCCCAGAAACCTGCCTCAACACTGTCAAAACAAAAATCCGACTTCACCGTTGCGTCCGGAAGGCATCAAAACCCCCGTGTACCAATTTTCATAATTTATAACATAGTATAGATATTTTTAACCTAATTTCAAAGCCAAAATGCTCCAAAAATAACATTTTTTCATCATTTTTTCAATCCTACGGGGTTTGTCACTTTTTATTCAAAATTCAAATAAATTCTAATTTCTATATTTCCTATTAAATCCATACCATAAAAATCATAAACTCATGCCCACAAAAAAAAATAATTTCCAAATTTCTCAAAATTATTAATTTCTTACAAAGTACAAATTTTCATAAAAACAAATCATTCATCCATACTCAACTCTTCATACCATACCAATAATTCCTTACACAACAACACAAATTTTTCCATGAGCATTTCTAATTAAAATGTATATTATTATTATTTTTTTATACATTCATCCATCACTTTAATATAACATACACATATCAAAATAAATCTTAAAACAAAACATCCTACACTACCATTTGGTCTCTATATAAAATTCACATTATAATATTAAATCATGTAAAGAAGAAGTCATGGATGAACATTCACACACATATGCACAAATCACATAGTTGGAATTAAACTTGATAAAAGGATAAAAATGTAGAATTAACTTACAATCATATGAAAACACCAAAATTCAAGGTTGAAAATGCTAGAGTTTTAGGGTTATGTTCTTGATGTTTCTAGGAAATTAGGAGATAGGAAGAATGCTTAGGTTAAGGCAAATGAAAGATTAAGGAAAGAATAATTAGGAATTTAAGGTTTAGGCAATAATCATTATTCTCTTGATTTGCTCATGGGAGTTACAACCCACAAAACCCATCCATAGGGCCGGCTACCCTTTGGAATTTCCCTTTCATTTTCTTTTTTTTTTTTAAATTTTGAGATAAAAATGGTTTTAGATTTTTTTTATTTGGCCCAAAAGTTTAAATTGTTAAAAAGGTTGAATAATACATGACCCAGCCCAAATAGAGCTCATAAAACACTAATTAGATAAGAAAATATATATATATATATATATATATATATATATATATATATATATATATATATATATATATATATATATATATATATATATATATATATATATATATATATATATATATATATATATATAATACTCGTAATTTATTAACTATATTAAAAATTATCGTTTTGAAATATCGGGGTGTTACATCAGCAGTTTGAGCTAGGGCATTTTTATGCTCTTTGTGTCCCTGGTCATCCGGTACCCAATTGGGTACATTTGTTTGTGACATGGTGCATGGAGATTAAGAACGTCGTAAGGGCAAAATCTCCATCGATGGTATGGTTCATATGCTAGTCCTCAGTTTAGGTATTGAGATCCTTGATGATTGTGCGGCGTTAGAGACCACCGTAAGTAACATATACGACTATGCGACCCTTAAGCATATTAAGTTCCTTCATTATCGGGGTCGCGATGGTCCATACCTTGTTTGCCCAAATGGGCACCTGATTTTCCTTCCCCCCAAACCACAGTATATCTTTGACATTGCATATGATGAAGATGTGCGTTCGATCACCGCTAGAGTCATCCAATATACGCAGCAAAATGCTGTCGACATGCTGGGTGGCCACTATGTAGAGGAGGGGGCTGGTGGGGACGAAGAGGAGGAGGCAGGCCATGCTGAACAGGCCGCGCCTCAAGAGGAGGATACCTTTGAAGCTCAACCTCATCAAGAAGAGCCTCAATATGGGTATTAGTATGAGTAGAAGGTACCCTCATATGACTATGAGGAAGATCGGGCCTGACGCAATAATATGCTGGACTGTGTTCGATATATGGAAGGGCGGGTAGAACGTATAGATGATCAGTTGCACACCCTTCATGAAACCTGCACATATCAGTGGAACAAGCTACGTGATTCATACGACTCAGACATGTACGATATCAACACCCGTCTGAGTTCGGTGATGATGGCTTAGAAGGCCCAACTTGCGCATTTTGTGGGCACCCCATTCCAAAATCATAGGGCCCAAATTGCTGAATTAGAGGCCCAAGAGAGAGAGAGAGAGAGAGAGAGAGAGAGAGAGAGAGAGAAGGAAGCCGCCATGGAGGCTAAGAGATCAAGGAGAAAGTCTTTCTCCTGGTTTAGGCGCGGCTCCTCTAGTGGTCACTGATGACCACCTGTCTTAGACTTCCCTCATCCTCACTTAGATTCTAAATCCACTATATTATCACGCCTTGATCCATCGAGTTATCCTCACTTAGATTCTCGCACATCATCTTTTACTAACCATTGCATGTTTTTGAGCTACATATTTTGAACCAAAAATAAGCCCCCATCCTCTTTGATCCAAAGTAAGTTCTTGGATTACAAGATCCAAGAACTCCATTATTGGAGCCTTATAGTTTTGGAGTTTGGGTATTTATTTTGGTACATTAAGTGTTGGGTTGTGATGAAGGATTTTTGTGTTGGGTTGGGTTTGAGGTTGATAAGGGGTTTGCAGTTTTCATGGACTTACACGTGAGATCATTATATGAGGGGAAGGAGACTAAGATAGGAAGCCTCTTATTTTTGGGGAGTCATAAGTAGAGTCGATCACTAGAAGGTTCCTCGATGATGTCGTCTCCAGGAGCATAATAAACAACATATTTTCTTGTTAAATTGTATTGAAAAATATATTTTGTTAATTTTGTATGCTTGAATATCATTAGTACAATATCACAATGACATTGTTTAATAATAAACTGACTCCGTTGAGGTACGAGAGTTCGATTCGGGATAAACTTGGAGTATCCATAATCCGACTCCTAGTGGAGGTGGACTGAAAAAGAAACTCCGACTATTATCCGGAGTAAAGTCGGAGTATGTATAATCCGAGCCGAGTCCGACCCATTGCCATCCCTAGTTTGGGTAGTCATTCTCAAATTCTTAACTTTAACTACGTTATAAATAATGTTGGAATTCATCCAAATCTATAATTGAAAATTTATAATTAGCCAAACAATAAATTAAGAAAATTTTAGATTTTCAAATGAAATCATAATTTCCTAACATGACATTAACGGCCCGTTTGGTTAGTGGTACTAAATGATGGTAGTGGGAATGATTTATAGTGTAAAATTGCATCAAAACTTTCATGTCATTCCTATGGTAATGAAATTTTGATCACAAAAAAATTTTTTTGTTCACAAGTTTCCATTACCACCTAATACCACCTCTCCCATTGGTAATGCATTGGAATGAATTTTTTGAACAAAATGAGATGATTGAAGGTTGTCATACATGACCATCACGTAGCAAAGAGATTTTTCAACTAAAATTACACTAGCTTTTCATTCCTATTGCCACGGTTTATTACCATCTACCAAACGGGCCGTAAAGGTTTGGTGTAAATTGTTGGTAGAGTACTTGGGATTTTGACATTTATGAAAGTTTATTGTTTTGGGGGTGCTTTCTTCTGGAATACATTATGGTCAAACCAGTAATAATCAAAGAGAGTTAGGATAGTTTCAGCTTCCATTAATGGAATTTAGAAGAAGAAAAAGAAAAAAAGAAAATGGGGATGGAGAGAAAGGAAAAGGAGAATGACCGTCACATGCAAAGTTAATGCCCCACTTGACGGTCAACTGATGGTTTTCGTCAAGTGGTAATTTTTTTGAAAATCAAAATATCATATAAAGTAGTTTTTTACAATAATATTGGATTAGATATTTTTTTGCAAAAAATGTTATAGATTAGGTAATTTTTTTGTAATTTTTTCTAAAATTAATAATTGATACATAGTATAATAAAAAATTCTAAAGTATTAACATTTTAACATATTACACCTAATTTTATAGAGCATGTAATTTTTATTTTAAAATGAGATTAATATTTTGATGTCAAGTATATATGCTATCTATGCGCTATTTATCTCAAAACAATATTATTTTTGATTTTTATATAATAAAATTAAGGTGAAATAAACAAGTATATCTTATAAACAATACTCCCTCCGTTCTTTTTTTATTGTCCACATTACTATGACGGGTAGTTTCATATGTTTGTCCCATTTCCTAAAATGGAAAGTTTTGATACCCTCTTTTCACCCCCTCTCTCTTCTAATATCCCATTTATAATAATTAATTTATATTTTCTCTCTCATAATACCAATACAATCATCAATTCACACCACTATTATAATAAAATATCCCCCTCTCTCTTCTAATATCCCATTTATAATAATTAATTTATATTTTCTCTCTCACAATACCAATACAATCATTAATTCACACCACTATTATAATAAAATAATACTCACAATCAACAAAGATTCCCACTATCTTAATATGTGTGAAATCTTCAAATAGGACACACATATAAGAATGGAGGGAGTATCAATTAAACCTAACTAGGAAACTATGACATATATTAATTTAATACTTATTTTTTAGATAAATGAATATTCCATTAAATTAAGTTTGATCGAAATGAATTTTGAAAAACGTTTAAACACATGCTTTATTATGTATTTAGTTAGTAATTTATTTATAATTGTTTATCATATTATTTTTTTTATTTTAATAAAACTAACTTATTTGTGCATTACATATGTACTCTATAAAAATTAATGATTGTAAGCTAAAGATTCGTGCATGAATAAAATATATAAACTCATATTGTTTAACTTTTTAATACAAGTATTCAAAAGAAAGGATTTTGATATTACTATATTGCTTAAACTAGATAATGCCCGTGCGATGCACGGTTTTATTAAATTTTCCGACATAAATTACATTAATTAATTTATATAAAGTATTACTGTAACACCCCCATAAGTAGGCCAAATTTTAAAAAGATTTTTAAGGAAAACATAAACCAAACCTAATCACGGGAGCATTACCGCCACACATATCCCTGATAAGGAATAAATGTAAGGCTAAACAACTATATAAAATAGTCCTATACAATTTTTAGATCTACACAATTCTTACAACTGGAAGTGAAATTTTAACTAAGATGTGACTACTAATAAAACTAATTTCCTAGGTGAACCTCACTCTACGATTCCCGCGCGGTCAATCACCTGCAAAAATAAGAATACAAGAAAACAAACAAGGGAAAAACTCCCAAAATCAGATAAACTGAGTAATTCCAACTCCATCCCGTAAAACAGTTAAGTTGAAAATAATTTAAGAAAATAAAATATAATTGAGTTGAAATAATTGTAGAAAATAAATTATTATCAAGCTGAGTTAAATATCAAATTTTATGAGTATAAAATAAAATAAAACATAAGCCAATTAATTAATTTGATATTTAATGATGACCACACATATATCAAGTTTTA
Source organism: Amaranthus palmeri (assembly GCA_019776075.1). Lineage (NCBI taxonomy): Eukaryota > Viridiplantae > Streptophyta > Magnoliopsida > Caryophyllales > Amaranthaceae > Amaranthus > Amaranthus palmeri. The sequence continues at coordinate 46,361 of JAAKBH010000681.1, read as the reverse complement.
ATTTGAGGGAACGAGAACGCCAGTAGGCCGAGGCTTTACCCCTATACCTACTTCATCAAGAGGTCGTCACCCCAAAATAATTCATCAAGGCCAGCAGAGTAGTCTTAGGTAACCCTAATGTGCACACCCCTTGTACTTGGATCACAACAAATAGAAGGAAGACCAAAAATCGTATCGAGCATCAAAAATAATAATAATAACCTGTCGGCAGCTATACTAACCAAACAGGGCAACCTGTTCATCACCAGGGCCGTCTCGTTCATTTTTGGGCCCCAGAGCAAAAGATAAAAATGGGCCCCTAAAAAGTTAAGACATAACGCATAATATAATACATCTTTTGTTTTTTATTGTTAATATTTAATCTACTTTACAAAAAAACACTAAAAACTCATATTATTTAGCAAAAAAAATGTAAGTTATATATAAATTGATTCAAATTAATATCACTTATATATATAAAAATAAGTTTTTTGGGCCCTAAAAAACACGGGGCCCTGGGCGGTTGACCGCTTTGCACTTGCCATTCGACAGCCCTGTTCATCACTCTTATACTTGGATCACAACAAATATAAGAGTTTCATTCTCATCGTTACACTTTACGTGATTTAATATATTTTAATAATTGTTCGCGAGCACATAAACATATAGTCAAACATTACATTATACATTTTAAGTAAAATGATTGTAAATTTTCTCAATAAATATATTTCAGGAATATCCAACTGAAATCTCATATCACCTTCTTAACATCAATTTGGTGATAACAACAATTAGAATCATAAATATTTCTTTTTCGACTCAAATCGTCTTTTAAAACCATAATTAAAATAATAATATAACTTCCATAAAATAATAAGATAAATATTTTTCTTTCAAAATTAAAACCATATCAAACTTGGTTATTAAAATAATAATACAAGTTTTATTAAAATAAATAATTTTTAAACTCAAGGTTTGACAAAAATAATATTCAAGATAAATTGAGAATTAAATGGTCAACATAATGTCACACAAAAATAATATCATATAAAAATCAAACATTCCATTTAAACACTTTAATATCACATAGCACATAATACTAACGGGATAATCCTAAATAGATGGACATCGAAATTACCTTGTGAAAAGAGCCCTAGAATATAAATGTATGATCTTATCAAACTTCCTTTAAGAACTTGACTTTAAAGTATGGTTGTTCTTTAGAATTTGTATATTGGATATTTAATGAATGAAAATACTATAATGGAGATCAAAAAGGATTTGATAATAGGTGTAAAGAAAGAAAAAATGGTGAATGAGAGAAAAAAAATCAAAATGAGAAGAGAGAAAACTGATTTGGTGAAATATCAAATATGAGAAACAATTTAATTATCAGTAAAAGAATGAGATAGGTTAATATAATTAGGGAAAAAGTGGGAAAGATGATGGAGTTTAATGGGGAGTTATTTTAGGAATGGGGAAGGAAGTTAAATATTTTGTTTTTAAGTAACCGTGTAAAATTTGATTGTTAATTCATTTTTTTTAACAAAGATAACCGTGTAAACATTTTTGTTAGTTCAAATTTAATTTTTTTTTTAAAACTTCTCCAAAATTTTTGGGTTTCATTTATCTTATCTTATTATATTTGTATTTAAATTTTTTTTTTAAAAACGTGAGACTTCTGTTTTTTTAACAATGTTTCTTAAATTTATTTTTTTTATTTCAAGTTATAAATTATTTATTTTTCTATTTTATTATTATTATTATTATTTTAAAAAATCTCGGATATTACAATTACAGCTATTAATAACACATTTCAAAATCAAAATTAACACAAAAATATGTAAAATTATTTTGGAGTAAAAGTTTAAACGAAAAAAAAAATAGAAATAAATGAAATAAAAAAGAAATACTAATATATAGAATTTTATATTAATACTCATTTAATAAATAAAAAAGATTTTATAAATAATTAAAAGAAAGAAATAATATATATGATTTTCTAAAACATTAAATGGTGTGAGTAATAAAGTCAAAGATAAAAAAAAAATTAGTAATAAAAACAATGACATCATCATTGAGTGTTGGAGGGAAAATTTTTAATGAGGTTGTGACACGTAAGTATTTTTAAATAGTGATGATGTCAAGTTGTCAACAGTGTTTTGTTTTAGTAATAGTTATAGATAGATAGATATGATGGTTTGATATTATAACATGTTCGTAAATGACTATGCTGTAATTTTTATTTTGAGAAATTCCACGTGGTAACCCTGAGGTTTTGGGGAGTCCACGTGGTAACCAAAATTTTTAAAACATCCACGCGGTAACCCTTAGGTTTACGTAAATGTTCCATCATGACCTTTTTACAGATAAAAACGTTAGCAAACGTTAATTTTGAAGCTTTATCTCTGTATTATGCATATTTATGCGACTCACCATTTCAAATGTCATCAGTTTGAACCATTTTCCCCAAAATATAAACCTCAAATCTACTATTTTTCATCCAAATTATATTTTTTTCCTCAAATCCAAAGATGGTAGAGTTTGGGTTTATATTTTGGGGGAAATGGTTGAAATTGATGGCATTTTAAATGATGAGTCGCATATATAGGCGTACAACAGCCTTAAAGCTTCGAAATTAATATTTCCTAATGTTTTGCTAACATTTTATGTGCAAAAAGGTCATGGTGGAACAATTTGGTAAACCTCAGGGTTACCATGTGGATTTTTTAAAAGTTTTGGTTACCACGTGGAAAACCCAAAACCTCAAGGTTACCGCGTGGAATTTCCCTTTTATTTTTTACATCATTTATACATCAAAGATTTGTACATTTTTCAACTTTTCTGTTGAGTTTATATAAATCAAAAAATTGATTATCGACATTTTGTGCGGGCACATATACTAGTTCTTCATAAGAGTGTTTCTTATTTCAATGACCTCTTAATATTACTCCCTTCGTTTTTTTTTGTTATTCCTGTTTGCATTTTGTATAATTTTGAAAACAAATTTTAAACCTCAATTTCTCTAAATATATATAATAAAAAATTATTAAAAATACATAATAAAAAAAGTATACATTAAGATGAATTTAATGAAATTTCACATGGATATATTTTATTTTCTAAATATGTATCAAAACATTAATCCAAATGAGAAGAACATTAGAGAATGAAGGGTGTATAAGGAAAAATGATACCTTTGTGCTGTAATAAGAATCTTTATTATAGAAAGTATATCTAATAGTAAATTCTTAATTTTTTCTATTTAAACCACAAATTAAATCTCAAAACTAAAGGTGTTCATTCGGGTCATCGGGTTGATTACGGGTCAGGTGCTTCGGGTCGGTTCAAAATCGGATTTTATGTTCACATTGATTTTTACATAATTGTAGATCCATTTTTAAGTCGGGTCAAATTAGATACGATTATAAAGTCGGGTGTCTAATGGGTTATCGGGTGTCAAAACATTAATCCAAATGAGAAGAACATTAGAGAATGAAGGGTGTATAAGGAAAAATGATACCTTTGTGCTATAATGAGAATCTTTATTATAGAAAGTATATCTAATAGTAAATTCTTAATTTTCTCCATTTAAACCAAAAATTAAATTTCAAAAGTAGAGGTGTTCATTCGGGTTATCGAGTTGATTTCGGGTCAGGTGTTTCGGGTCGGTTCAAAATCGGGTTTTATGTTCACATTAATTTTTACATAATTGTAGATACATTTTTAAATCGGATCAAATTAGATTCGATTATAAAGTCGAATGTCTAATGGATCATCGAGTCTGTTTTGAACACTCTACTCAAAACAATGCCAAAAACGTCAACTTTAAGAATCTTAAAAAATGGACGTTTATTTTATTTTATTTTTTTTTAAAAAACTAGGACGATTGATTATATCAATGAAAGAGAAATGACAAAATGATAACTAATGAAGGAAAATTGGAGGAGAGAAGGGAGGGAAAGTGAGTTTGAAACACTGTATAGTGTATACCTAAATCTCCTTTCAAAATTCAAACCCTAATCCTGATTTCCCAACTCCCCATTCCCCAACTCGTTACGGCGCATCCAACTACCTACCACCCCCGTATTCAACTCCAACCACTGCCGCCTGCAGTGAGCCGCCGCCCGTCGGCTTTGACCTGTTCTATAATACCAGAAATTTGGTTTTAAGGTATATTCAATCTTAATCTTTATGTTCTAATCTTTAATCTTAATCTTAAATTCTTAATCTCGATGTTCTAATCTTTAATCTGAAGCTTAAAGTCTCAATCTTGATGTTTTAATCTTTTATGTTGATCTTAATTTTTATGTTCTTGGATTTTGTTAGAATGCTATTTCTTGATTTTTTTTTGTTTATTTTCTTTGAATAATTGAATGCTTGTTAATATTAATGTGTTTTTATTAATGTGCTTGTATGTGTTTGTTTATTTATAACTTTGATTTTTTTGGAGTATTATCTTCTTTGAATTGTTTTGGAGCAGTTTTGGTGTTTTTGGACCATGGTATTTTTTTTTTCTGAATTTAGGATTTTGGAACTTGAATTTATTTCAAGTTTGTTACTTTCCAGGATCCCATTTTTGTTACTGCTTCAAATTGATGTGGAGAATTATTTTGATTAATTGATGTGGATTCAAATTGTGGGTAATCTTGGGGTGAAAAATATTGAATCTTTGATTGCAAGCTTATTCTTTTTGTATTTTTTTTCTTTTGATGATGAATTAATGTCTAGGTTACCTCTTAGTTTTAAAAAGCGCGCCTCGCTTTGCGCCTTGTGCGCCTCGAGCTCAGGCTCAGCTGAAAACGCCTCGGTTAGGTGAGGCGAAGCCCACTTCAAGAGGCGTGCGCCTTGGACGCCTCGATGCGCTTTACGCCTCGTGCGCCCTGTGCGCCTCCTTGTTAGGTTGGGTAATTAACTTATCCTTGTTTGTTCGGAAAAGAAATAAAACTAAAAACTCCAATTTTTAGAATATGAAGTTCGAAAAATCGTTCCTTCTTTATGAAAAACAAAAGGCATGCAAAGAAGAACATAACTTTGCGAATTCTTCGTGTTCTCATTATAATAGTTTTGTGCTAAAGTGGTGTTTGACGCAAGAATAATAAATGTTTTTATGTTTGTGGATACTAAAATATGAATATCATGTTATTTGAAGAATTATATATGTATTAAAACTGAATTTTAAGCTTTAGCGAAAAAGTGCGCCTCGCATACTAAAAGCCCGCGCCTTCGCCCTGCGCTTTGCGCCTAGGCTCTAAGGGCCTTTAGCGCCTCGATACGCCTCGTGCTTTTTAAAACTAAGGGTTACCTAGGTTTTGCACTTGATCTGGTGAGAATGTAGTAAGAACATGTTTAATTGACAAACTACTTGAGTTGTTAAAAGGGTTTATATCATAAGGAGGGAATGTTATCTTCAATGGAATCAATAACATGAGCAGTTTTTATGATTGCGAATGTGAAAATAGCCTAGGATTATGGTGCAATTTCATAAAATTGAATTTTAAAATAAAGCCATTGTTGAAATTTATTTATTTCTTGCACATTAAAGTTTTGATTTTTGAATTGTGGGTTAAAACAACGCTTGATTATAATCGGAACATTCCAAAGTTTGACGAAAAATTTTCATAAGATTTCGTCTATTCGTCCTCTACTGCTTTCCTCTCATTTTCACCTGCGGCTACTGACTAGTCGGCTTACCATCAAAGACGTCTGAGGTAGTGTACACTACTACTGTCTGTAGATGTACTATTCGAATGATGATTTTGGTTTTTATTGATTAGCAATTGATATTAAAATTTCAGTTTCATTGAAAAATCATTATACAAAATTTATAAATTATTTTGTTACCTGTCTAGTACATTTTTTTTTGTCTAGCAGTATTATGTTTTGTTAATTGCTTCTTGGCAAGGAGCTCGATTCCTTAGTATAACATTGAAAATTTGGATTAGATAATGGATGAACAAATTGTTCTATGTGTTTGGTGAACAAATTAGGAATGTGAAGTTGTGAACAAATTAGTATCACTTTCAATTATTAACGTGAACAAATTGTCTGGTGAGCAGTATTGTCAACTGTGTTTCTATTAATGTTTTGATAGAATTCTTGGTATAATTATTGTTGTTTTGATTTTTATTTGTATTATATAGAAATGATTTCTATTTCCTCGTCGAACTGGATTAGTTAATGAATATAAAACTCTATCGCAAATTCAATATGTCAATATGATGCAAAATTCACTTGAACATGGGAAAATAAGTTGGACTCAATTTGGACTCGGATCTGAAACTAGATTTGCAATATCCATGGATTTAGATTTGGGTTCTAAAAATTCAGACCTGCGTATTCGGATCGGGAATTGGGTCTTCCCTTAGAAAACATATATGGATCCGTATCCATCTAGACCCAGTCTATATCCAACTTGTTGCCATCCCTATGTTAAACCAATTAAAAATTTGGAGACAAAACGACTATTATAATTTAGAAATTTGTTTATTTTAATTTAAAGGTTTATTATATTGTTTTAAAAACTATTTTATCGTTTCTATCGATAAACAAAGTTCTAAGGTGTAAAGCGTACAAGTATTTGACATTTATGAAAATTAAAGCCAAAACAAAATTTCCTCCCTAATTTATACACACCAATGGGTACACCAGTATAGATGTTGTACCGCCCATGACCAACCTAGTTAAGGTGGGTCGAGTATATTTTTTTGAATAAATTGACCCACAAACAACAATTAAGTCGTCAGGTTAGGTCAAGCAGATTGAGATTTTTGAACATCTATAACGAATAGTAGTCGTGAAATTAATAAATCATAAAGAATGAGAATATTGAAACATCTACTACTCCTAGTTTTCATTTCATTTTGCAATTTGCACAACTGGTAAACGAGGCGAAATTGGGTGAAAAGAGAAATTGTGTTGTAGAATGAAATAAAAGCAAGTGGATGATAAAAATGAGTGGTCAAAATGGATAGAGACATATTCAGTATTTTTTTTAATCTTTTCCTATCTCAAAAGTCAGATGCTCCTCTCACACATGATACACCCTTGGTTCGAACTTTGAAGGATTCGCATGCGCTCCCTACAAATGTCTGAATTGTGTAAAGTTTAAATTGTGGCTTATCTTGCTCTTCTCTCTTCGTCCTTTTGTCCCAAGTTTAAAATCAACCCTCTTTCCCCCTTTTTATTATCAAAACCTACCTACTTTTTTCTCACTCATACTCGTACTTAGACTCAGACTCACTGCTCTCTTAATCTCTTTGCCCTTAAAATCTTTTTAATTGTTCCATTTTGACTTAAATCCTAATCTTATCGTGCTAATTTTAATACTCTCATCCATTGATTGATTATTACAGTTTATTCAATCTTCTGGGATCTCTTATTGGAACAACTACTCTGTGTGTCTCATTCTCCTTGTTTAAAGTAAGAATTCTACTCCATTTTTTTTCTAAATTTATAGATCATTGCATTGTCATTTGGTTATTTGATAGAATATTTTGTTCCTTTTTCAATTTTTTTAAATTGTTTTTTGTAAGAAGTTTTATGATAGATTTTCTTATTCTAAAGTTCTTTCATTTATATTGTATTCTATAGTCCTTTTAGCGTTAATGCTAAGTTTAGTTGTTTCTTTGTGTAATGTCGATGTAACTTCCCTAAATAATTTTTTTGTGATCGAATTTTGTGTGAATCAGACTATTGAAGCTAAATTTTGTTTGTTCTTTGTATATAGTCGAATTTTAATGTTGATTTTGACATGGGTTTTCTTCTCAAAATTTGTTGATTGAACTTTTAGTGAGTATTTAAAATTTTTTTAAATATTTGTTTGATATTTTAATCTATTTTTAGCACAATCTAGAACATGATTTATAATTTTTGACATTTCTATAAAATCTTTATTATTGTATTATGGCATGAGTTCAACTTGTATATTAATAATTGTTCATGATGTTGAATAAAGCATCTAGCTCATTTGATTTCATATTTATACTATTTTATCAATACATTTAATTTGTTGAGTCTGTTGACATTGTTAAGTTATATTCTATTGGCTATTAAGTCATATTCTATTATATTATCTGGTTTAAGTCTTACTTTTGAGAATTTGAGATGGATTTATACTTGTTGACAACTATTAAAATTCAAGTGAAATTACATTTTGGTTATACATTTCACTAATAAAAGATGTTTTCGATAAATGAAAAAAGTTTTTGAGTCATGAACAAGGATCATGTACTTTCTCCATGGATGTCAAGGGTTAACTAAAAACAACTATTTATAACAAGTACAAGGCTGCCAACATCTTACATCCCACTGATTTGCATTGGTGGGAGCCACTTTCATTCTAGTGTTGGCGTGGAGATGTGATCTTGTTCCTTTAAGGGTGAGATCAAGTGTGTAAAACATTTTGAGAACATTGTCAAGGATGAACAACAATCCATCATACGGGGAGGGCAAACGGTTTTTTTTTTTTTTTTTTTTTTTTTTCTGAATTTCTTATTTATACTATTGTCGAACAATCATGAGATGGAGTTGCCGATTGAATGAGAGTTTGATGTGCAGACTTTGAGATTGAGGCATACAGTGCCTTTCTATTTGGTTGACATGAACGAGAAAAACACAGCTGCGAACAGAGTAGAAGAGCCTGGTCTTCGAATAACAAGAGCACGCGCAAAGTCTCTTGGTACGTCAGGAACTTTGATTCAAAAGCCTCCTCTGTCTAAACAAAGTCAAGCTCTTAAAGAAAACTCTAAGAGATTAGCATCAGATGAAAACAAATCATCTCCTCCATTTCCTAGTCTTATAAAGAAGAGAAAAACCACACTTACAGATGTTACCAACGTACTTTGCGACAAATCGTATGCACACTGCTGCACTGGAGTGAAATTTCAGGCAAGCATGAATACTTGCTCTCAAAACGATTTTTACTAATCATATAATTTTCTAGATAAAAGTTTAAGGTTTTTTAAGATGTAAATGCTTTTTGCTTCTCCCCAAACAAATTGAGGCTACTCTTATAGATACAGCGATTCAGAAGAACTATAAAATATTTTCTTAAATTCTAATGTTTATCTTATTTCCTTATATAACAGAAAACCAAGCCAGAGAAGAAAGGCCTCATTAGAAAGAATGGTAAAGTGCCCTGCTCTGTCCATGGAACAATACAACGTCATCGGGATGATCCAAAAGACAAAATTGCTGAAGATATATCAAAATTGACAGTAGCACCTCTAAAGATTGCTCTATCAGCAAAGCAGAATTCCACAGATATTTCAAGTGTTGATGGAGAATATCATAAGTGGACAAAATTGGAAGATAATAAACGAGTTAATGTTATCTCAAGTGAAATAAAAGAAAGACTTGTGACTGAACAACTTCTTCATGAAGGTAAGTATTTATATCACTCCTTGTAGGCTTTTGGTGATCACAAAACCAACATATCTTTTTATTAAACTTATGTGTAGGATAATTCTACATTAAGAACAATTTTATGAGGATCATTTTCTATAGTCCACATTTGTTTATTAGACTTCTGTTGGTCTCCACTAATAATCATACAAAATATGTTATATGATACTCTAGATTCTTAGTATCCCCTTTGTAATACTGTCTCATTGGTTGTCTATGTAAATGAGCATGAATCTTAGGTCAAATACAATTATTTTGCAATAATGCTTCAGCGTACAACACATTCTATATTTTTCACCCACTTGAATGTCGAATCTCTAATTTTCCTATCTATGCCTATATTTTCCACTCATCTCATGCAATCTTATTAGGGGCATGTTTGTATAGAGAGTAAAAATTTATGGGGGAAATAAAACTCAAATTAAAAAAATAAGGTTATTGGAGTAGAAAATTATGATAATATTGTTGTCTAAAGTAAGAAATAATTGTAAAGTGATATAGAAGAATAAAAACTCCTATCATTTGGGGTAAATATTTATGCTAGTGGGGGTGGAGGGAAAATATTTTCATCCTTCTCCGCTAAAATATGGCTGGTTATATTCATCTTTCTTTTCCTCCATCTTCCTCATACTATTATATTTCTTTATCCTTAACCTCTTATTTCAAATTCACATCCACTTATATTTATTTGTATCATTTGACTTTTATTTTTTTCTTAAATATTTACTTTCAATACAAGCATGCGCTAGACCTAATTTTTTTCAAGCCACACTTTTACACAAAATCCTTTTTCTTTGCTACCCAAGCCATTTCTATCCACCTTGATTTCATACACTGAATAATTAGGTATCTTGGGTATTTTAGTATTACTTAGTATAGAAAAAGTAAAATTAGTATAATTTAGGAATAGGGAATATTGTTTGACATCAAAATATTATATACACATTTAGGTTGAGTTTTATGCTCATGTCTTGGGAGAGTGCAAGATGCTCGAAATCTTGTGTTTCCATCTTTCAATTTTTATGTGTTGGATTACGATAATGCATATTCATTGACATTCACTCTCTAATTATGCTATTTTTTTAGTTTCTTTCCATTTTGATAATGTTTAGCTTATTGATCAATATTTTGGAACAATGATTAATCCAATATAGTACATGATGTGTGAAGCGAATCGTTGGTACAATAAGTATCCATTAGGTATAGGACTTGTATTCTCGTAGGATATTGTTTATTGCACCTGAAAAGTTGTGTTCTTTTTAACACAAGTACATTGTTTGAAGGAATAACACAGTAATCCTAGATAATGATTTTCAACATGTTCTAAAATTAGATCTAAATGCATAGGAGTTTCTCTCTATCAGGTATATACTTTTAATGTTTGGGTGGACTTTGTAATATTTGGAAACTCTCGGTTACTTTAGTGTCGAAATATGTAATGTTGCTACTTTATTGAAACAATAGTATAAAAATCAAGACCTATAACATGAGGAATTGGAGGATCTTAAATATTGGTAGCTTGTCTAGTTTCTTAAATTAGATTCACATTTGAACCTAAGGGAAAAAGCAAGATCTTGTTCTTGTTGAAGTATTCTATAGTATATGCTTACGTGATTTACTTTCATATGTTCGTTTTTGCAATGTCATTGTTGGAAATCTGACAGTTATGTGTTTATTTGCAGAAGCGAAACATTATGAAATAATTGGAGATTTGAAGCATCCAATTGTTATAGATATTGATAGGAACCAAAAGGATCCTCTTATGTGCAACCTCTATGTTTCAGATATATATGAGTACAAACGTGTAATAGAGGTAGCTATTTTTGTCATTTAGCATCTTGCGGTAGCAAACATTTATTTATACATAAGTACATGGCAGTTGATAATCTATTTTTGTACAATTGTTAGGCTGTGTTTGGTTGGTAGGAGATTAGTTTTCGCCAAAAGTAGTTTTTGAATTTCCTCATTTCGACTTGTACGGATTAAATATTCTTGGAGTTAATTTATAAATTACTTAAGGGTGGTAAGTATTTCTTTGTGTGAGGAAGGAATGCCTTATTAGGTACCTTCATCTATCTCGTACCTATCCATTTCCTTTTTTTTTCTTCTTAGTGATCACTTTTCTAAGGAAACAACTAAGGAATAAACCTGATCCCTTGAAAGAGAATTTAGTGTAACAATGTCATTTTGGGCCAAAATAGCCTTGTCCTTCCATTTATCATATGTTTACTTTGAATCTGTAGAAGACAGAACAAAAGTTTAACTCTACTTCAGACACAATCAATCTTGTTTTGGGTTCTCAATATTGTACTCATGCCATTGTGGTGTATCTCTTAGATAAAGGACATTGTTTCAATCATTATAAATTTCTTGATGATAGTTGTGATCACTATATGCTTCTCAAGTTTATCTCATTCACTCTCGCTGTGCCACTGCAGCTCAATCAAAGGCTTTCTGTGGATTACATGGAAATTGTTCAACGTGATATCACACCAAGCATGAGAGGAATTCTGATTGATTGGCTTGTAGAGGTTTGTATATCTTTGAACTCATGAAAATCTATATTTGCCAAAAAATAAAAATTAAACATCTATATATTACAATCTATTATCTAATTAGTATAGGGGATTGAATGAGATTTGTGATCTATCTAATTCTGATTAATTGGCATGTACAAGTTAGTGTACGTTTTCAAACACATGAATATCTAAATTTGCTGTAAAAGAAAATATAATCTTCTATAGATTACAATCTATTATCCAATTAGTTAAGCAATCAGATGAGATTTGTAATACATCTAGTGAAAAGAAATGACTATCAAATTCATTCCATTACTAAAACCGCAAATATCTATATTTTTTGTGGAATAACTTTTTGCACTTCATTTATCATGTTTTTCTCTCTCCTTGTGATCAATCTCGATGGAATATGTGCATGGGAATGTGGGATGAAAAGAGCATCATGATATTCATAATTGTTATATATAAATCTTCTCGCTTCCCGATTAATGTATTTGATATGGTGATATTATTTGGAGGACAATTTTGCCTCTTGAAAGTTAAGGTTTTCCCATGCACACTTAAATGTCCTATTCATGTGCATGTGATTATTCTCAGGTTTCCGAAGAGTACAAATTGGTCCCTGATACTCTTTACTTGACAGTAAATCTTATTGACCGTTATCTTTCTGGAAATTTCATTGAAAAGCAAAAGCTGCAGCTGTTGGGAGTAGCATGCATGTTCATTGCCTCGTAAGTGTTGCTCTTTGCCAAAGGATTATGTTTACTAGGTGGAATGTTGATAATACTGTCAAGTTAGATTACTGCAAAAGCAAAAGCTGCAGCTGTTGGGAGTACAAAGTGTTGCTCTTAACCATGCTAGTAGTTCAAATCAAATTATACTCATTAATGATGTTTGTTACTCATACTTCGTTATATCTTGGGTATCCATTTTGGATCCTTGATTCTCTGAGATGGGTATGGACCTTTGATACCTCATTTTGGACCAATCAAACGGAGAAGTTGAAAATAATAATCTGATTTGTGTGTTTGATATTTTGTTTTTTTTGAGTATAAGCCACATAGAACAACAATGCCAATGCTTTAAACCCACAATATTGGGGTCAACATGAACCAGCAAATCAATCCTAATGGTCGTTAGCGTAAATTTTTCTTTTCCATTTTTTCGACTTTTACTCAACTTGTAAATCTTAATTCCTCATTATTAGTTTCCAATACCCCATCGTTTCTCATGTTTAAATCATCTTAAATGATTTTCTTTCATCTTATCTAGAATATCTGCGACCCCTACACCATCTTTTTCTTTGAATATTATCCCTCAAAGTATGTTCTCTTATCTATCGAATCATCCACGTTCCCGATGCTTCCATCTTTCCACAATGGCTCTTTTTAAAAACTTAACATTTTGATCTATTTAGTATTAGCAACATCTAGGCAAATATTTTGAGTCATAACATATTTAATTTATAAAACCTAGTTACACCCCTAATATGTTTTTTTTTTGAGATGACTGACACTCTCTTCGTACTTGTATTATGATTCTAGAAAGTACGAAGAAATGAATGCCCCACAAGTTGAAGACTTTTGCTACATTACAGCTAACACTTATGCTAGAAAAGACGTAAGTTTCCTTCTCGATTTTGATTAGCAAATTTAGATTCACACTTTTTTGGGCGGTTTACTCAACTGCTGAAATATTACAATACTTGGGTGTTACTCCTATTAGTTTTCATGTTTTGGACATTGATTTTCTGTTCTTTTGTTTAATGATGTTTTCAATTTACTTGACATTGTACATTTTTCTCTCCTATTTGTCTATGTTCTTTAGAAGTAAAATGTTTTTAACTAATGTTTGATGGTTAGGTACTGAAAATGGAGAGGAAAGTTCTGAACTTTCTATACTTTCAACTATCTGTTCCCACCATAAAAACATTTTTAAGGTTTGTACAAAGCCTTGCTTGCATCCTTTATGATGGTATCTGATTATTATCTTGCCCCATTTTTATCTGATAATTATTTATCCATGCATTTGGCTATAGGAGATATATTCATGTAGCTCAAGCTACTTACAAGGTATGGTTTAATAATTAATACTATAATCCATAGCAGTAAGTACAATTGTATACGTTTCTCAATGGTCAATTTTTTTCACCTGATTGTGACTTGCTTTCTCTGCAAAGATGGGTTTCACTAGTGCAAACATGCAGATCTTTTGGGGTTCTTGGTCATTAAATTTGATTTATGTTACTATTTAACTGAGACATGTTTTTACTGAAGTAACTGTTTATCTTCATTGAAAATGATTTTGATGTTTGTAGTATGTTTTTAGGGAAAATTACTTAAAAAACTCTCAACTATTCGCGGTTTAAATATAAAATTCCCAACTATTGATTATTATTCAAAACTCCCAACTCTAAACCCATTTTAAATTTAAAGCACCGATAGATTTTTATAACCTGTTCAACCGGTTACCATTTTGTTAAAATGGGAGGGTATGTGAAGGGTCGTGTAAGGTCAAAGGGGTGATGTGATTAGTGAATACAATTAGGTCCCACTACTACTTTGCTAAAACAAATTTATCCGGTTATAAGTCTATCTTAGACTTTAAATATAAAATGGGCCTAAAGTTGGGAGTTTAAATAATAATATTGTTGGGAGTTTTATATAAACCACGAATAGTTGGGAGTTTTTAATGTAATTTTCGCTTTTTTTTAATGCAGTCTGATGTAATAGTGGACTTTAAGGTTTAAACTTATTCTTTGCTCATCAAAATTCTGTATTTACCTAACCTTTATGATCTGAATAGGGAGACACTTAGTTCTAAAACTTTAATATGCAACATTGTTTTGTGAATTGCAGGATCCTTTGGTCAACTTAGAGTTCTTGGCAGATTACTTAGCTGAATTGACATTAGTAGAATACAGCTTTTTCAGATTCCTCCCTTCACTTATTGCTGCATCTGCAGTATTCCTCGCCAGATGGACACTTGATCAATCTGATTATCCTTGGGTTAGTAATTTTTTTAACATTTTGATTGCTAGAATATACTCTGCTATATGCTAAACGGACATAACTTGTTCATTACCTGTTGCAGAACCCGACATTGGAGTTCTATACTGGCTACAAGGTCGCAGACCTCAAAGTTACAGTAATTGCCATGCAAGACTTACAGTTAAACACTATAAATTCGCCACTCAATGCAATTCGTGAGAAGTATCGGCATGACAAGGTATTTCATGTCAATATTTTGATTTTATAATTAGTTGTCTACTTGTGTTGGGTTAGTCATTGGAATATTTAGGTTTAGGTCTGTTTGTTTCCAGTCAGTTCAGGGGTGGGTGTTTGTTATATGCTCTTTTTGACAGGTTGCAATTGCACTATTTTAGCTTAATTTTGGAATGTAAAATCCATTTCATAGACAAGCTCTTCATTATTTCACAATTACAAGTTGATTGGTCTTCATGAAGGGGTTTAATGTGAAGGAAAGAGATGACCCAACACTCATGTTTTTGAATTGATTGTGTAGATCAGGCTTTAAATAAATTAATGTTTAGCAAATACATATATTGTTATAAACATAGAATAAAAATGAGATGTAACAACCGTTTTTTTTAACGAATTTTAAGCTTATCGAACTGCAAACCTCCATTATGTAACTTGCAAATTAATATCATGGAGTAATGACATTATAACTTGTTTTTCTAATATATTAGGCATTATTTTTGATCGTTTATTGATTCTTGCAGTTCAATTGTGTGGCAAATCTATCATCTCCTGATCCTGTTGAGTCTCTTTTCTAACGTTCAAATTCCAAAGTAGCAGATCCGATATTGTACAAGCCGAGTTAAGTTAAGATAAATATTCATTTGACATTGAGAATGGTCGAAGTAGTCCAAAACCATCTTTGCAAATCGTTTTTCTCTTCCTTCTCTTACGTTAAAATTCTTTCACCTGTCTAAATTTTTTGTTGTAATCGTTGCGTTCTGGCTCTCGCAGAACCATGCTACATCAAAGACCTGTGGCATTAACTTGCATATTGTAAATGCCCATGTTTTACTTAGGAGTTATTGTAATGTAAACATCTGTAACAAAACATGCAATTAGTATATTTCAAAATAAAGTTCTCACTTTGTAAACTGGTGTTTAAACCTTTGAATTTCATCTCATCAAACTCTATTAAGTTGGCTAAATCCTGTATCTTTTAACAAAACATAGTCACTTACTCACTTGGATTGTGGTTCATTTGGGTGTTTGTTTATATACATTTGACATAGTAGATCAAGTTTGGGTGACTTAGTGCTGTGAATTTCCACATTTTTTAAACTCATTATGTTTCTTTGTTGATAAGTACTTAGAAAGTGGTCATTCATAGTGTAGCTAAGATTGATGCAACAACATGCAAACAATGATCTAGATTGTATTATTATTGTTGGTGACAATGCATTCTGTATATTTTTGGGCCTCAGAGCAAAAGATAAAAAGATTCCTTAAAATTTTAGGCGTAAAGACTAATATGATACATTTTATTTTTTTATTGTTAATATTTAAACTATTTATACAAAAATCACTAAATCATATTACTTAGTAAAAAAATTTAAGTTATATACTTCCTCCGTATTTAATTATTTGCAATTTTGGGGTCCTTCACGGACTCCTAGGCAAAACTTTTAGTAGTGTATTAAAATAGATTAATGATGTTAATGGGGTGGGATTATAGTATTATAATATTAAAAAGTAAGAGAGAGTATTAAAAAGTATGAGAGAGAGTATTAAAAAGTAAGAGAGAGTATAAAAAAGTAAGAGAGAGATAATAAAAAAGTAATAAAAAACTTTCTATAAATGGAAAAAAAAAAGTTGCAAATAATAAAATACGCCATTTTTGGTAAAAGTTGCAAATAACCAAATACGGAGGAAGTATTATTTTAACTCAAATTAATATCACTTATGTACATACACAAAATCTCACAAGAGACGATCTATAGGATAGACCACAAAATTGGGCTAGCCTATTTCCCTTAACTGATTTTTTTTATTATAATATCAATTATATTATGTTATAATCCTAAATGTAAGGTATTATAACCTCGAATATAATATTCTATAACCCCAAATATAAGTTATTATAACCCCAAATATACTATGTTATATTTTGGGTTGGGCTTCATGGATTCCGTCTATAGAATAGACCGTCTCCCATGAGACTTACTGATGTACATAAAAATAAGATTTTTGGGCCTTAAAAAATCAAAGTTTTGGGCGGTAGTATGCTTTGCTGATCGACAGCCCTGGTTGGTAGATGGTTAGGATGTAGATGAAGATGAAAAATTGAAAGAGATAAGCAAAAAATTAAAAAAAAATCAATAAATAGAAAGATTTTGAAACTTTATCCCAAAATAAGCACTTTTCCTCCTATGCTCAGGTTCGGACTTGTTCGCTGTTAGTAACAGCGAACAAAGGGGCGTTTTTTTTAAAAACCACAGCTTCAGTGTGTTCGCTGTTACTAACAGCGAACAAGTCCATTTGTGTTTTTTAATGTGTTCGCTGTTAGAATTGACTATGATTATCTTCGGTTGAAATTTAATATAATAATAATAATGTCTAAAGTGTTATAAAGTGAGAATAAATTGTAGGAAAATTTGCTCAAAATAATCTCATCTATCACCCGTTGGCCAAAAATAATCCCAACTATTAATTATTTTCGTATAATCCCAACTATTCTTATAGTTTATTGAAAACACACCTACCTCCCTTTTTACCGGCTGCAACACGTAACTTTTCCATTTTTTCTTTCTTTTTTGATTAATAGATAAAGGGCAAGGGTTAATTTTGAACACTTAAGTAAAAAAAACAGAAAAAAAAGTGAAAAAGTTACCTATTCCAGCCGGTAACAAAGGGGTGTGTTTGTTTTCAACAAATTATGAGAATAATTGGGATTATTAAAAAAATAATTGATAGTTGGGATTATTTTTGGCCACTACAAAAAAAATGCAACTTTCCGACTACCCGAAATAGTCGGAGTTTAGTCGGTATAGAGCTATACCGACTAAATTCCGATTTTTCTAGGTTAGTCGGCTCAGATTTGTCGGTAAAGCAATTTAGTAGGAAAGTCGTCGGAAAATTCTGACTAATTGCCGACTACCCATATAGTCGGAAATTTCCGACTACCCATATAGTCGGAAAGGAGTCGCTAAGCATAATTTAAGAAATGAACCCAAAATTTCCGTCCAGATTTCGACCACTCAACTGGTCGGAAAAAAAAAAGAAAAAATCTTTTTTTTGTTGATTGGAAACTGCCATATCATGCCCACAGCGCCCCACGCGTGCCTGCCACTGCCAACTCACCAACTAGCTTCACAAACCCACCAAATGCATTTAGCATGCATTGAAATTGAGACCTCAAGCATCAATGCACACCACTTCAGCTACTAGACCAAGTGATATTTATGACTTGTACCTTTATTGTATATATTAGCTAATGACTTGTACCTTTATGCTTTATTTGTATAATATTAGTCTTTTAATATATCTATATTATTATTATTATTATTATTATTATTATTTATTTTTTTTTTGAAATGAAAGGGAGGCTTAGATTAAAGAGAAACAAAATCAGAGTACAAAAAATCGCTAAGCCAAATCGGGCACTCAACCCACACCCTATCACACACACCACTAGCCGCCCAACGGGCTAATCTATGGGCTACACCATTGCCCTCTCTAAAACAAAACGAAAAAGAATGGTAAACAAAACTACGACCCATGAATTTGAGATTATCTAAAATAGCTTGGATCGAGACATGGCGGGAACCCTTTCCATTTAAAGAATCTATGATAGTACGACAATCGCCTCTTCCATCGCCCACCAAAGAGCACGAGCCTCCGCTTCTTCCACCGAAGAACAGGCCCAACAAGTTCTAACCCCAGCCCGAATAAACAAACCATGATTATCCCTAGCAATATATCCCAAGCCATATCTATCAAACTCCTTTTGAAAAGCGGCGTCGAAATTGATTTTAATAACCGAAGGAGGAGGATTTTGCCAATGCACCGAAGACCTCTGGACCGAATTATTCCCTTGTTTGCCTCCCAAAGCCCTTTGAAACTCCTTGAGCCAATCCAATGAACGATTAATGCTAACAAGAGGAGGAACCATCATATTGTCAAAAACCGCCTCGTTCCTTGATTTCCAAATTTGCCAACACAAAATCGAAAATTGCTCCGCTGCTACCCAACCTTCTTTCGAAATAAACTAATCCAACCAATCACGAAAGGAATTGGTATCTTGAAGAGGCCTTCCTTTGCTAGCTAAATTCCAAAAAGTTTCTGAACACGGACAATCACGAAGAATATGAGCTAAAGTCTCTTTCTCGCCACAACGAATGCAAGGGATCCGGAATGCCACGACGATCAACATTGACACCATAGGGTATAATATCCCAGCTTGCACGCCAAACAAAATCACGGACTTTCGGGGGAACTTTGAGCTTCCAAATCTTTTTCCATATGGGGTCATAACCTGTGGAACAAGAGGCAACATTATTAGAAATAAGAGCATTTGCATATATATCTTTAACTCTCACAACTCCATCCGAACTAAGGGACCAACATCGCTCATCATCTTCCCCCCCCCCCCCCCCCCCCCCAAACTAATAGGAGTTTGTAAAATATTATCCACTTCAAAGGGAAGAAAAAAATCCCTAATTAAAGAATCCTTCCAAGACTTTGAAATAGGATCAATAAAAAAATCAAGAGTCGTAGACTCGTCCAAGTCTCTCAGAGGAGAAATAACCCTACCGGCCCGACCCCCACCAATCCAAGAATCATGCCACACTCGAATCATACTCCCATTACCCACTTTCCAATTGATTCCTTATTCAAGAAAGGACCGAGAGCCCCAAATACTTCTCCATCCAAAACTAGGACGGTGACCCACTTTAGAAGACCAAATATCGGATGTCGGAAAATAACGAGCCTTAAGAGTTTGGGCCAATAAAGAATCTTTCCTACTATGGATCCTCCAAAACTGCTTGGCGAGCATTGCCTGATTAAAGATTTCAAGATCTCGAAATCCTAAACCCCCACCAACTTTTGGTTGACACAAAACCTCCCAAGCCTTCCAATTAATCCCTTTACGATCCTTAGGGATTCCCCACCAAACACGCCGCACAATCCTCTCGATGTCCTTACAAAGACCGGAAGGGAGTTTAAAACAACTCATTGCGAAAGTAGGAATGGCTTGGGCTACCGACTTGATAAGAATTTCTTTCCCCGCCCTAGATAACATTTTTTCTTTCCATCCCTATAATTTCCTCCAAATCCGATCTTTAAGGGCACTAAAAGAAATACGTTTAGACTTGTCGAATATAGTAGGAAGACCGAGATATTTTTCATGCGAAGGGACTTCTTTAAAACCCAAAAATTCACGAATACCATTGCGACAAGACCGATTAAGGTGGCGGCTAAAGGATATCTCACACTTTTCTTGGTTTATTTTTTGCCCAGATAAACGCTCATATTCTCCAAGAATATTCTTAACAATACGTGCATCCTTTATAGTCGCTTTAGAAAAAATAACACTGTCGTCCGTAAAAATAAGATGAGTAATAGACGGAGCCCCCCTAGCAATCGTAATACCCCCAAGATTCCCATGAAAATGAGCCCGATCAAGCATAGCACTTAAACCTTCCGCACAGAGCAAAAAAAGATACGGCGATAAAGGGTCTCCTTGACGAAGACCGCAACTCGGAATAATAGAATCCGTAACCGCCCCGTTAACCAAAAAAGAACAAGAGACGGAAGTCACGCACTCAATAACCCTCGATACCCAACGTAACGGGAAGCCCATACAAATCATAATGCCCCTCAAATAGTCCCACTCAACTCGATCATAAGCCTTGCTCATATCGAGCTTTAAGGCCATGTACCCATGATCCTTCGCCGAGCTAGCACGCATGAAATGGAAAATCTCCGAAGAAAGCAAAAAATTATTCGAAATCAACCGCCCCGAAACAAATGCACTCTGATTATCTTTAATTATGTTCGGGAGAATTATTTTCAAACGATTCGCCAACACTTTAGAGATAATTTTGTACGAAACATTGCATAGGCTAATAGGGCGAAGATCCTTCATATCTTGGGGCTTTTTAACTTTGGGAATTAAAACAACATGTGTATGATTAATCCCTTCCGGCATTCCCCCGTGGTTAAGAAACCGAAGAACCATATCAAGAACCGTATCCCCAATCAAACCCCAAAAAGTCGTGTAGAACATGACAGGAAATCTGTCGGGCCCAGGAGATTTACTAGGATGCATACATTTCAAGGCATAAAGAACCTCATCCTTTGTAAAAGGTTGCAAAAGAGTATCTTTCATATGATCCGAAAGTCTACCATCCATATAATCAATATTAGTAAAAGATATGGGCTCCCTAGAACAAGAAAAGAGGTCCAAATAATAAT
>JAAKBH010000681.1:0-20000 GCA_019776075.1 Amaranthus palmeri | reverse complement strand
AACATTATGAATTAAAATAGAATCTCATCATATTAGAAATCCCCAACAGTTAGGGTTTGAAGAAATTTAATCTACTCTTCTTGAATAATCTAATTTGTTGAGCAAGTGAAAGCTAATTGGGATTATTTTGGAAATTAGAGAATACTGAGATTAAAGAAATCAAGTAGATCCTCATCTCCATCCTCTTTTGGTTCTTTTGGTAGAGGCTCTTTTTGGTTGGATTTGTAATCTAGATCTTTGATTTTTGGTGAATTACAAAGTATTGAGAAGAATTTGCTCAAAGGTAATCCACAAACTATTTATTTAAGTATAAATTGAATGATTGTTGAATTTTGGTAGTAGCTTAGTGTTTATGGTTTAATTTAGGGCTTTAATTCAAATTTAAGCATCAATTAGAATTTAATTGGGGTATATGAGTTCAATTAGTAATTGGGTTGTTGTTGATGATGATTAGTAATGGTTATTTAGGTTTAATTTTATAGTGTCAATTATGTAGTATGGATTCTGAAATTCCTGATAAAACAAGCGTCCTACTGTTTCGTGATTTCTGTGTTGCTGTGTTCGTTTTTAGCTTTTGGTGTCTTCATGAGAGTTGTAGAGTTTCGAGTCGCGGTCGTGTGGGCACTTGAATCGCCCCAAAATGAATTCGTATGAGGGAGTTATGTCCAAAATACTAGTAGACTGTCATGAAAATCGACTATGAGTTTTCTGTTTTGTTCTGTCCAAAACTGTGCTGCTGTTTTTGAGATAGTTAGAGTCGTTTTGGGGTCCTGGTGTCTTCATGAGATTTGTAGAGCTCTGAGTTGCGATCGCGTAGACACTTGAATCGCCTCTATACGAGTTCGTATGAGAGAGTTATGTTCAAAATAGTGATACGGTAACAGTCTGTCACGAAAATGAATCATCAGTTTCTGTTTTGGCATTTTTGGGGTAGCTGTGATTGTTTATGGGTTTTAGTGTCTTCATAAGAATTGTAGATCTCTGAGTCAGGGTCACGTAGCCACTTGAATCGTCTCTAAACGAGTTTGTATGAGAAAGTTATGACCAAAATACTAACAGGTGTCCTGTTATGATACTAATACGGGATTAGTAGTTATGAAACAAATTGGGTATTCTTTTGATTTAATGTTTAAGGTTATTTGTTGGGTATTTGAGATCAACTTATGGTTATTATTCTTTCTTTATTGATTGGTATATTGTTGAGTTATAATTCTTATTTGATTAATAAGGGTGTTTGGTTCAAGTATAAATTTGGGAACTTAAGTATCATTTGAGCTTTGATTAGGTGATGTCAATTGGATATAATCTAAGTTGGATTTTGGGATTTAACATTTGTGTAAAATTGGTTAAACTTCATTGATAGTAACTCAACCTTTTACATGTTGAAGGTTGATGATGAATTACTTGGTATTTTAATTATTGATTGCTATTCATGGCGTAGAAAGGTAATCCTACAAAACACTATTATATTTTAAATATAATTTAAGCATTTCAAATGTCATGTTATGTTTTATAATATTTGGTAATAGTGCTATTTATATTTAAGCAAAATCGTATATTTTTGGTGTTCAAAACATTGGAATTTGACTTGGTTTGACTTTGCTTTTCATCCTTGATTAAAATTATGTTTTGTATGTTCATAGCTTTACAAATATGAGCTTTAAATATTGAACTATGAAAATGAGTTATGATTATTGATTTTAAAGAAACTCAAGTGATTTATTGATTCGTTTTATATTGAAATGTTTGACATTGAAACATGTTCGTTTTTGGGAATTGGCAACGGATATTTATATCCGGATTATTATGAAATCCTATAGCTTGATAATAGGTAATGGTTATTCGGATCGGTCTCGAGCCCCCGGCCCCGTTTCGTTCTTGCAAGAACCGTATTTCGGTGATGACGATCACCCGTATTCTCAGGATTTAGATCAAGCCTACTTCCTGACGGTCCATATATTCCCACGTTTTTAAAGTGTTGTTATATTATTGTGTTTAATATGAGTTTTGAATAAATACGTTTGGTATACAAAGTTTTGTTTGTTTCGCAAATGAATTTATATGTTTCATTTGTCGTATTTGATTTCGCTATTTACTTGTAAAGTAATAGCCGTATTTTGATTTCGCTATTAACTTGTAAAGTTATAGCCGTGTTTTGAATTACTATGAACCAAAGGTTCTTAGTCGTATTTACGGTTATACCAAACGGTGTTTTTAAAAGAGTTTGGGTTTGATAAATTATGTTTTATAAGGAATTATTAAATGAGTAAAAGATTAAATTGGAGATGTTATTTGTTAATGTCTTGTATATAAATGTAATAGTTTGTTTGATTACTCAACAATTCAATTGTTGACAGTCCTTGATGGGGCCTATCCCTTACGGGGGTAGATCCATTTTCAGGTTAGCTCTGCTGTGGAGACAATGTCTACTTCTGTTATGTGTTAAGTGCGCGGCGAGGACTTCTTTTTGAAAGTCATAATGTAAATTAAATAATTGTGAACTAAATTGTACATTTTATAATGTTTTATAAATAGTATTCATTTATTTAATGTAAAAGTTTTAAATACTCTGATATTAGTTTATCGTGGCTATCGAGCCACAGGTTGGATTCAGCCCAAACTTTTATAAGTCTTCCGCTGTGCTTTGTAGACAGTATTATAATATTGTTTACGCCAGTTTGGGCTGTTTCAATTGGTATCAGAGCCTGGTTGTTTCTGGAGTACTCGAATCCTCATATTCGAGTACAAAACTTTTGAAAATGAATTTTAAAAACTCGAGAGAGCGCGATTATCGAGTCTTAGGGTGTAACCATCGAATTAGATGGTATTAATGTGACTATGTGTTATATTTGTGATGTGTAACATGATTATATGCTGAGGAAATATTGAAATTTCCTTATGTGTTGTGATTCCTCATTTAGTAAGAGTCATGGTGAATGCCAAGAGTTAAGTCTGGATTATGAATTTGGGACTATGAAGTTTGGTGATAGAAGTTTTAAAAGATATTAAAGTTAAGTTGGAAATGTTTTCGTTTGAAGCTTGATTTGTAGATCTAATTGATTAGATGTGAAATTTTGTGTGATTGTTTATGTGTGATGTATACATATAAAAAAAAAATGTTTTTAAAAGAGTTTAAAATTTCAACTTGAAATGTATATTTTCGAGTCAAGTATTCTTGAAATTGTTTTACAAAAGATATTATATATACTCGGATATTTGGCATAAGGATTTAAGGATCAAGCTTATCGAGAATCGCAATGATGTTTGTGTAGGAATGATTCGATGCAAAGAGATCAAAAGAAGCATTATGGAAATAGTGAAAGTTATGACTTAATTGTATGACGATTGAAAATCAATCAAGAGATAAAGAATGTAGAAAAAGTAATTGTGACATGTTCAATTTAATGATATTTTGGATGAGAAATTTCAATTAAGGGATGTTGCGAAAAAGAAAGAAGGGTTGATATGAATAGGGATGTCGTAAAGTTTAGATTGTGGTAAGTCTATTAAGTGATACGTATTGAGGTAAATGTAAATTTATGATGGAGAATGCTCTAAATGATTTACAATGTTGAAAGGATAACTTTAAGAATTAAAAAGTTTGAATGTTTCAAATTATGTCAAGCTTTATTATGGTTAATGTGAATTGAAGTTCATTAGAAAATAAGTATCAATTAAAAGTTATGGAAGCCTTGAATTACATATATGGAAAAATTTGAAGATAAATTGTACTTATGGAAAATGAATATTTGATTAGAAGCTAATTGCATTGAGGTGATCGAAAAGCTAATAACTAGGGGAACGAAAGTGTTTGCTCAAACTATGATTGGATGAGACATTAAAGGATAAAAGTTAAATGGGATAAGTTGTGTAAAATTGTATAAATAGTGAACCCGATGATCAGAATAAAGGTTAAGAATCGTATGAAATCGAAAGTTAAGAGTATGGAACTTATTTGGGAAAGATGTGTTTGAAACTTAAAGTGTTAAGGGTTATATATTAATGGTGGATATAAACGTATTATGAGTGGAAGTTAAACGATAACAATCGAGTAATAAGTTATTAAAGGTTGAAAGTCAAAAGTGATAAAGGAGTTTTCTAATTTTAGGTTCAAGTTATTTGATTATGAAAAATAAAATGTGTAATTTAAAGTGATACTTTCAAAGTATTCGGAGGTTACAAGAGTTCTTAAGTGAAGTTTTGTTGTCATTTGGAAAAATCAAGTAAATTAGGGAATCGAATTATCAAATTGAGGATACAAATGGTTGAAATGATTAAAACAAGTAAAGGTTTGTTAAAAAAGTATTCAGGTATGACGTAAGAGTTGATGTGGAGATTCAGTAAGTTAGTTTGACGAGAAAACAAATTTGATTTTGAAAATAAAACTATTCATCTCTTTTTAGTGAAACTCTATCAAATTTTTCTTAAATTGTCAAAACATCTTTGTTTTAATTGTTTGCGAAAATTGTTTTGAAATTCTGATTATCAGTTTGCGATTTTATATGTGCACTTGTATGTGTGCAAATGTGTTTTGCATCATGAGTTTTGTACATTTGAAAATTATTTTTGGTCGTGATTGAATCTTAAACATTGTTTTTAGACCTGAATGGTTGCCGAATGTCGGAGTTGAGGTTTTCAGTTAAGTATTGAATGTTGAATTATTTAAGGTTTATCCTTAAGTTGGGGAGAATATAAGTTTAATATGTTTTCTGAAGTGTAGAGTAATTTCGGGGACGAAATTATTTAAGTTGGGGAGAATGAGACAGCCTCCATTTTAGCGGCTTAATTAATAGTAATTAATTAAGTTAATTTGGGTATCAAAATTTAAATATGTAATTTTTATTGGGACTCGGAATAATTTTTATTATTTAAGGACATCAGTTGATCAAAGTAAATTATACGACGAAAAATATGAATATTTTTATATATCTCATACTTTGATGAGTATCAATATGAAGCCACACCATTTTTTTTTAAGTTGACACATGTACCTACGTATTGACTCATTCTCTTATTTCATGATTCACCTAAGCTAAACCCCCACCCTTAAATGATGAATGGGTATAAACTTCCAAAATCCCATAACCATCCTTTTCATGCTCTTATTGTCTCAAAGTAAGTTTCTGCAAACAAAATCTGAAAATTTGTCTACACCTTACAAATACATAAACATTATGAATTAAAATAGAATCTCATCATATTAGAAATCCCCAACAGTTAGGGTTTGAAGAAATTTAATCTACTCTTCTTGAATAATCTAATTTGTTGAGCAAGTGAAAGCTAATTGGGATTATTTTGGAAATTAGAGAATACTGAGATTAAAGAAATCAAGTAGATCCTCATCTCCATCCTCTTTTGGTTCTTTTGGTAGAGGCTCTTTTTGGTTGGATTTGTAATCTAGATCTTTGATTTTTGGTGAATTACAAAGTATTGAGAAGAATTTGCTCAAAGGTAATCCACAAACTATTTATTTAAGTATAAATTGAATGATTGTTGAATTTTGGTAGTAGCTTAGTGTTTATGGTTTAATTTAGGGCTTTAATTCAAATTTAAGCATCAATTAGAATTTAATTGGGGTATATGAGTTCAATTAGTAATTGGGTTGTTGTTGATGATGATTAGTAATGGTTATTTAGGTTTAATTTTATAGTGTCAATTATGTAGTATGGATTCTGAAATTCCTGATAAAACAAGCGTCCTACTGTTTCGTGATTTCTGTGTTGCTGTGTTCGTTTTTAGCTTTTGGTGTCTTCATGAGAGTTGTAGAGTTTCGAGTCGCGGTCGTGTGGGCACTTGAATCGCCCCAAAATGAATTCGTATGAGGGAGTTATGTCCAAAATACTAGTAGACTGTCATGAAAATCGACTATGAGTTTTCTGTTTTGTTCTGTCCAAAACTGTGCTGCTGTTTTTGAGATAGTTAGAGTCGTTTTGGGGTCCTGGTGTCTTCATGAGATTTGTAGAGCTCTGAGTTGCGATCGCGTAGACACTTGAATCGCCTCTATACGAGTTCGTATGAGAGAGTTATGTTCAAAATAGTGATACGGTAACAGTCTGTCACGAAAATGAATCATCAGTTTCTGTTTTGGCATTTTTGGGGTAGCTGTGATTGTTTATGGGTTTTAGTGTCTTCATAAGAATTGCAGATCTCTGAGTCAGGGTCACGTAGCCACTTGAATCGTCTCTAAACGAGTTTGTATGAGAAAGTTATGACCAAAATACTAACAGGTGTCCTGTTATGATACTAATACGGGATTAGTAGTTATGAAACAAATTGGGTATTCTTTTGATTTAATGTTTAAGGTTATTTGTTGGGTATTTGAGATCAACTTATGGTTATTATTCTTTCTTTATTGATTGGTATATTGTTGAGTTATAATTCTTATTTGATTAATAAGGGTGTTTGGTTCAAGTATAAATTTGGGAACTTAAGTATCATTTGAGCTTTGATTAGGTGATGTCAATTGGATATAATCTAAGTTGGATTTTGGGATTTAACATTTGTGTAAAATTGGTTAAACTTCATTGATAGTAACTCAACCTTTTACATGTTGAAGGTTGATGATGAATTACTTGGTATTTTAATTATTGATTGCTATTCATGGCGTAGAAAGGTAATCCTACAAACACTATTATATTTTAAATATAATTTAAGCATTTCAAATGTCATGTTATGTTTTATAATATTTGGTATTAGTGCTATTTATATTTAAGCAAAATCGTATATTTTTGGTGTTCAAAACATTGGAATTTGACTTGGTTTGACTTTGCTTTTCATCCTTGATTAAAATTATGTTTTGTATGTTCATAGCTTTACAAATATGAGCTTTAAATATTGAACTATGAAAATGAGTTATGATTATTGATTTTAAAGAAACTCAAGTGATTTATTGATTCGTTTTATATTGAAATGTTTGACATTGAAACATGTTCGTTTTTGGGAATTGGCAACGGATATTTATATCCGGATTATTATGAAATCCTATAGCTTGATAATAGGTAATGGTTATTCGGATCGGTCTCGAGCCCCCGGTCCCGTTTCGTTCTTGCAAGAACCGTATTTCGGTGATGACGATCACCCGTATTCTCAGGATTTAGATCAAGCCTACTTCCTGACGGTCCATATATTCCCACGTTTTTAAAGTGTTGTTATATTATTGTGTTTAATATGAGTTTTGAATAAATACGTTTGGTATACAAAGTTTTGTTTGTTTCGCAAATGAATTTATATGTTTCATTTGTCGTATTTGATTTCGCTATTTACTTGTAAAGTAATAGCCGTATTTTGATTTCGCTATTAACTTGTAAAGTTATAGCCGTGTTTTGAATTACTATGAACCAAAGGTTCTTAGTCGTATTTACGGTTATACCAAACGGTGTTTTTAAAAGAGTTTGGGTTTGATAAATTATGTTTTATAAGGAATTATTAAATGAGTAAAAGATTAAATTGGAGATGTTATTTGTTAAATGTCTTGTATATAAATGTAATAGTTTGTTTGATTACTCAACAATTCAATTGTTGACAGTCCTTGATGGGGCCTATCCCTTACGGGGGTAGATCCATTTTCAGGTTAGCTCTGCTGTGGAGACAATGTCTACTTCTGTTATGTGTTAAGTGCGCGGCGAGGACTTCTTTTTGAAAGTCATAATGTAAATTAAATAATTGTGAACTAAATTGTACATTTTATAATGTTTTATAAATAGTATTCATTTATTTAATGTAAAAGTTTTAAATACTCTGATATTAGTTTATCGTGGCTATCGAGCCACAGGTTGGATTCAGCCCAGACTTTTATAAGTCTTCCGCTGTGCTTTGTAGACAGTATTATAATATTGTTTACGCCAGTTTGGGCTGTTTCAGTTATCAAGGGTAATTTCAATGAAATTCTTAAAAGAAATTGAGAAGAGGGGAAGGGTTGGTTGTGATTTTAGGAATATTGGTGCCTTTTGTGACTGTTTAGATTCAAATGGGTTAAGGGAAGTCGAGTCGTCTGGACATTTTTTTACGTGGCGTTATAATAGAAGTGAAGGGTTTATTGAGGAAAAGCTTGATAGTTGGGTGGCAAATGATAGATGGTTTTCTTTGTTCATGATGTGCAAATTTTATTTTAACCGCAAGCGCACGGTGTACGTGTAGTCGCGGGTCGAACACAAGGAAGCTAGGACAAGAAACTTGGTAATCTCTATTGATTATATTGCTTGGGGAGAAAAAAAGAAAGATTGATTGATTGTTTTCTAACAAACTAAAAATGCAATAAGAAATATGAAATTAAACTATATAATGATGAAATCTAGGGTGTCGGGAATCCCCTAAAATGTTGCATGATCCAATTCTCAATAGTGTCTATGAAATGTCAGATTAATTATGTGATTAAATATGATCTTGTTAATCTCAAACTCTCGCTCTGTTGATTAACTATTAGATTTAGACCCTACTAATTCAATTCTCACACGTTAATTTTATTGAACGAATTAATAAGAATTTAACTAAAATTTACCCTAAAGCAAAGCCGATCCCAATCTCACACGCTAGTTCTATTGACTAGTCCGACAAAGCAAATTTAATATAGGGTTAATTGGCACAATTTAATCACTTTAAGCCATAGTTTCATAGACACATCCAAGAATCAATTCATGCTCAACTAATAGGTTTAAACCCTAACCCTAGAAAATGGATCTACTCACTAATCATGGTGAATGCAATTAAAATAAACCCTAAGATAATATTAGACATGACTAACAATAAATTAAATTAAAAAGTAAGAAAAACAATGATTAAAGACCAAATGAAACCACAAATAATTCAAATAACAACAATGAAGAACAAACTACTTTTAGGTAGCGTTTGGAAATACACATTTCATTTCAAATTGTGGATTTCAATTGTAAATCATAATGAAGAATTTGAAATGACAAGGATCGGGGTGTCATTCTCAAATCCTCATTTTAATTAACTACTTTTATAACTTTGGTGAATTTGGCTCAAATCCAAATTTAAATTCTTGTTATTGCCAAACACTAACTTCAAGTCAAATCCACATTTGCAAATGAAATCACCATTCCCAAACATACCATTAAGGAATAACAATTTCTAAGAAAACAATTAACAAAAGTTTGACAAAGAAAGATTAAACTAATACAAAATTGATAAAGAAAGATTAAACTACTAATAAGAAAGACAAGAAATTAAAAGCTTACAAGAAATAAAATTGGTCTCTAATGGAGAAAGATTAAGGAGGAAGGAGGAAGAAGAAGAAGGTTTCAATCTCCCTCCCTCTCAAGGAGGCATAAGAGGCTCCCTAATGTGTCTCTAATTATCCACAAATAAACCCTAAGTTAATTTAAATTAAGATAAAAGAAAATAAATCCAAATTAAAAGAATCAGAACAGAATGTGCGTAAAAAACAGAAGCTGAAGCCGACTCGGCGTTGCATTTCAAGCCCCAGAAGCCGAGTCGGCGATTTGGGCTGACAGCTTCAGAAAACTTCAAACGTTCGCCATTTCTTGCTCGGTTGTCGGAATCGGACGTATAATATACCGTTGGAAAGCTATTGAAGTTTACTTTCCAATGCCGCAAACCTTGCATCAATGCAATGTTTCTATCAAAAGTTATGTCCAAAAGAGTAGACATGTATCAAATTTCACCTCAAAAACAACACTTTTCTACTCTTTTGCTCTTTTACTCTTCATGGCTTGACAAAATTGATAGCTTAATACGTTCTTTGAGCGATGTATACATGATTAGCACCAAAAACCCACAAAAATGACTCAAATGCGCATAATTCACCCAACTTCCCATAATTTGACCACGAGATACCAAAGTAGAGTGAAACCGAACGAAATGACCCTAAATCGCCTTCAAAACACTGCAAAGGAGCATAAAAATATAAGCGATTAGTGCAAATAATTGCACTTATCAAACCACTCCATGTTTAACCTTTGCTCGTCCTCAAGCAAATCAAGGTTGAAAAGAATAAAAGCAAGGTTAGAAAGCGGTCACCAAATTCAAACACAAATAAGATAGTATATTACAAAGAAAATTCTCTCTTTTTCTCTCATTTTGCCTAGGAACTCATTTCGGGTTTTCGTCCTAGCCACTCTTTCATTTTTTCAAATCTCGCATTGCTCACCCACTCATGCCGCTCTTTTGCTTAGGTCGCCCTTTCGGGTTTTCAACCTAGCGGGCTTATCTCTTTTGAAACATGTTTCCCTTTTTCTAATGAATAGTATGTACAAACTTAGCAAAACAAAAGCAATGATACAATATAAACATGAAGCTAAGATTGTACACAAATGAAACACAAAGAGAATATGGGTAGCAATAGTGTCTTCAGTAACCCTGGATAAAACAGATCAAAGCATAGAAAAGAATGCATAGCTAACTAGAATACTCCAATGATGAACCGGGATAGCACCATCAGTTGCATCATTACCTCTTAAGACATGAACACCGGCTCTCCTTATGGCTCCCCAAACAGAAAGAGGCTTCCTATCTTAGTTTCCTTATCTCTCATAATAAAAAAAGATCTCACTTAGGCCCATATGAATCCCAAACCCCTTGTCGACCTCATACCCAAAAGAAAACAAACATCCACACAACATCAACACAACCACAACAAGATGAAACCAAATAGAACACCCCAACTCCAAACAATATGGCTCATATAATGGAGTTCTTGGATCTTGCAATCCAAGAACTAATTTGGACAAAAGAGGATGGGGGCTTATGTTGGTTAAAAATTTGTAGCTCAAATAACATGCAATGGTTAGTATAAGATGGTATGCGAGAATCTCAGTGAGGATGACTAGGTAGGTTAAGGTGGGACAATTTAATGGAGCTAGAAATAGATAGAAGACAGAGATAGGTAAAGAAGTATACATGTGAACGCCTAGGCAAAGGATGTAGATGAAGATCAATTCAAGCACACTCACTCTCCTTTTGCCTAGACCTCCTTCACAGGTTATGGCTAGCACTCTCATGAATTTTTTTTTGAACAGAAAATAAAAGACAATAATAAAAACTAATTTATGAAAGCGATAAAAACTACAGCTAATAGGTGTAGACTCCACTTCATGTTTATCGAAAGCATTGTCCCCAATGCTTAACTGTGAAGCAAGAGAACAAACCATGAAAAACAGAAACACATGGATAAAGGAAGTCTAAAAGGAAAAGAACTAAAACAAAAAGAAGATTTAGCTAAAAGTACGGGTTGCCTCTCGTAAAACGCTTGTTTAATGTCTATAGCTCGACTGTTGTGCTCAAGATCACATCGACAAAGCTCTAAGCATCTTATCGAACTCCTCTGAAAAATTTAAATCAACATAATAGAGGTAGTTCGAATGAAAAACAACTGCAAACATAAAGGTGAGAGCCCTTTTCAACTTCTCAAACAGTCTAGCGGCACATTTAGGAAAAACATGCACATTAATACAATTCAGCACATATGGATCATGGTCAAAGAGACTATAACAGGAGAGTTTGTCAATAACATAATTATCAGGAATAAAATCAGAATTAACAAACTTTATAGTACTCTAATGAATTAAATGTGGAGATGAAACTATAAGGGACTTTTCTATTAAAACTATGAATAAAACTTATTTATTTAACAATAATATTTGAATTTGGAAATGTTTCTATGACTATTAGCGTATGAATATCCAATCTAAAATTAAAATTAATTAAAATAATCGAAGTAATATTGTTTGGGGGAAAACTTTTCTTGATGTGTTGATATGTGTCTAAATATTCTGTTGTTCTAATACATATGATGTATCGATAGATAGATAAATGATGAATTAATAAAATTAAAGTTAAAAAATTATCTGAAATAAAATTTAAGTAGTAGGATCGGGAAAAAAACTTTTATTGTTGCAATAACACGTGTCCAAGTCTTTTATTACTTTAATATATAATATGAAAATTACAATACTGTTTTTTATAATTTATTTTGATACATCAGATACTAAAGAATACTTAGGATGGAGAAGATCAAGTTTTACATACCAAAGAAAGAGATGAATAAAGGCAAAGAGAGAATCACAAGTTAATTATCTTCAAAGATATAGCATTTAAATATTTTAGAATTAACCAATGAAGTCAATAAAAGTTAATAAAAGCATTTAAAATGAGAAAGTAAACCCACGAATAACAAGTGAAGTACCTAAATATAGCATTTTTTAAAAAATCTAAATACAAAATTTAAAATTATCTTCAAAAAAACATAAAAAAAACGTAGGTGATAATTCTAAATATAGCGTTTAAAATTAAAGAAATTATATAGAGTGCTTTTATGATTAATTATAACATCTTTAAACGTTATATTTAATATTTTTTGAAATATAACCTAGTTTATACTCTAGAATTAATTCAAATTTTACCCTTTTCTAATTCTATTCACAAAATAATTGTTTTCTTAACGGCTTTTGGCAATCAGCTAATAGTTGTTAGCTAATTACATTGACTATCAGGGACTGAAATCATACCACACCTAACTTTTCGATATGAAAATTTTCCAGACTGCACTGGACCGTTTAAATCACTAGACCGGATCAGATCAAACCATTTTACAATTGTCCGATCTGGTCTGGTCTATGGTTTTATTTTTATATTTTTATCCAAACTAATACGTATATTTATTCAAATATATGATACCTACAATTAATAAATATAATAATTTGTAATTAGTTAGATAACATCAACATCATTCAAGTATATATTGTTGTATGAAAATAATTCCATCTTTTTTTTTTGACTGTAGAAAATAATTCCATCTTAAAACATCTTGGTAGCAACTTAATGTTTTAATTACCAAATTATGATTTTCGACCATAGTACGGTTTGCGGTCCGGTCAGGTTTGAAAAATAAAAAAACGAGACCAGACTGTAAATCGTAATTTAATTTGAAAAAAAAAATTAGATCATTTAAACCGTAGACCAGACCAAATATTAAAATTCCAGTTTGATCCGATTTAATTTACAATT
This sequence comes from Amaranthus palmeri, assembly GCA_019776075.1. NCBI lineage: Eukaryota > Viridiplantae > Streptophyta > Magnoliopsida > Caryophyllales > Amaranthaceae > Amaranthus > Amaranthus palmeri. The sequence continues at coordinate 7,016 of JAAKBH010000681.1, read as the reverse complement.
TAGACCAAACTTTGTTTAGCTCTCTACTTAATTAGTTATACTTAATAAAAACATTAGTGTCATTAAGTACATACAACAATAATAATACACCTTTTTGTTACTTATAAAATCAAAATTTAACCTTAATTTTAGCCGATTTTTTCTCCCCCTCTCACCCTAGATTTGTGTCCTATTTTTTTTCCTTTCTAACCCGTAATCTATATATATGTCAACTTGTTTTCTAGTTCTTCCCACTAATTATCAAGATTTCTACTTCTTAATTCCCTCTGATCTACTTATTCCCTCTGATCATCAAGATTTCTACTTCTTCCCTTTGATCTATCTACTTCTTGCTTCTGATCATCAAGATTTCTACTTAAGAAACTTTGAAAAGGTCCAGAAAACCGATGAAAGAGATAAATATGATTCTTGAAGATAGATTATGCGAGAAGATGCATGAGTTAACATGTAAGTCTGTTGAGCCTATCGAAGAAAAAAGAAAGTTTTGGCGAGAACAAGATGAGTTGTATTCAAGATGTCGAAAGGAAGCATTCGAGATGTTAAGGTTTGTTTTTTTACTCATTTAATTCATTTTAGGTTAAATTTAATGTTATGTGAATAATGATTATTATGTTTGTTTATACTCCGTTAGAATAATATTGATCTATATTTTGAATTTGGCTGCACAGCATAATAAGACGTTTTACCGAGGACAGAATAGATGCATATGCAAGGGGGGATCAGATTTGTGCAAAAGAATTATCTAAAAAAATTAAAATAGCTAGGAAAGACGCATGTAAACTCAATGAAAAAGCTGCCCAAGAGATTTTCGAAACAACAAATAAGAATAATGGGATAATGATAATTGATTTGCATGGTCTTCATCCAAATGAAGCTATCCTTGCAGTAAAGAAACGTCTGAATACAATTGAGACAAAGTTGAAAACCTTATATTCTTTATCGAGCATAGGAAAACCACCTTTGTTGGAAGTTATTACAGGTACAATTATTATTGAATTTTCTTTTATGATTCCATCATTGAATTTTTTTATTATTGTATTATATTTTAATTTACTTTGTAGATTTTTATCATGCATGATTATTTATTAAAAAATATTTGAATCATAAAATATATAAACTGAACATAACATATTATAATATAACATATTAAAATATAATTTTTGAGCTTAAGACATAAGAATGTGGATATTTACAAAAAGAAAATTAATATTGTATTTTTGTCTTTCTATGGTTGGATCATTACAAATTTGATAACGTTTTAATGAATCAAAATTTAATTTTATTTATGATTTAGAATAAAAAAAGTTAATGGTTTACATAAAGAAATAATAAACAAATATTACATGTTTTATTGTGTTAATTATTTCCTTAAGTATGATGTCAGTATTAAAAATTTTCATGTCAATGATAGAGAATAGGTGGAAATTTTTTTAATGAGACTGTACATATTAGTAGCCTTCAATTCTGAGTTTCTTCATTTTGATTTTAGTTTAGCGTTAATGTTATTTTTTTTCTAATGTATTAACCTTTATCACAATAGTTTATTGATAAACGAATTAACATTCTATATAAAGTACAATTTTGGTTTGATAAATGTTAGTGTGTGAATTTACAATTATAATCAATTATTTTACCATATTTAACTGAATGTATGAGACCACCTTTGTGTTAAAGTGTCCGTTATTACCAAGTTGTCCCACATCTACAAAGATAAGATGATATCTTACTTTACACATTTAACTCTTACAAATATCAATTAATCTTAATAGCGAAACTCTTTTGGGTTTTTATGTGATTACCTATTCCCTCACTGTTTTGGTTGCCTAAGCACATAGCATCAATTTGTTTGTTTGTTTTTTTTAATTTTAAATTTTTTTTATTTTGAAATTACTTGTCAAAAACACGTATTATTAAAATTTTATTCCTTACGGAATCGTAACTGTTTAAAAGTGAAGAATACTAGACTAACAGTAAATCTCGTTCACTAACAGGTGTTGGGAAACATAGCCGTGGACCAGCTAAGCTTCCACCTGCAGTGAGAACCTTCCTTGCTGATGAAGGGTAAGGATTTTTATGGCTATAAATATTTGCATACTAGTTGATGCAAACTTTTGCATTCATGTTAAAGGGTAAACTTAATATTACAGGTATCAGTTTAAAGAAGGCAGACCTGGTGTGATTATTGTTAATCCTAAGGTCCCAGATCTGAATAAAACCCCACTGCTGCCTCCTTACGAACTGAAATCCCAGCTCTACAACAAATATTCACAAGCATGTCCCAAACCAAATTATGGCGGAACTTCACGCCAAGCTCCCTAGAGCAATGAACCGCGTGATCACCCATTTATCCATTTAGGGGGTGTTGCAACTCAGGCATAAGCTACCTTCGACGAACAAGAGAATGGTAAGTCGGTATCATAGAACAACTCAAAACTGACGAGGATTCATTTTCTGTTCCAAACCATCGATTGGGATAGTAAGAAGAAAATCTTAGGCATGCGGTTCTCGAATCGAGCTAAGAATTGCATCTTGTCTTGAGGTATGTATGTAGCTAGAAACAAGGCTTATCTTAAAAATATTAAAATAAGCCCCTGCTAACTTTTTCATCATATGGGGGGCAGCAAGTTCATCTTTGAGAGAAAAAGCATTGGAGCCACAAAGATCACGAAAGAGACTGAGACTGTGTTCAAAAGCCAAACCCAGGGAAGAGAGTTCACAGTTGGCCAAGATCTTTGCTTGAAGCGGGCTAGTCTGAAGGCGGGAGTTAGCTCATGGGCGCTTGGTGCTTTTTTAGCCACTGCTGCAGAAAGAAAGAGGAAGAAATATGCCGCTAAGTGTGAGGATAATGGTTACAACTTCATACCGTTCGCTTTTTTCTACTTTTGGTGAGTTGGGTGTAGATGTTCTCGAGCTGTTAGTAAGGATTAACTCCTTTTCTGTGAGCCACTCAGGCAGCTCCAAGTCTAGGGCATGCATTTTTCAGAGGCTAGCTTTTTGTATCCAAAAGGGTCTGTATGCTCAACTTGTTGCTCGACTCCCCACCAACTTTTTGTAAAGTCTCTTTTTGTGATATAATCATACAATTTAATAATTTTGATGTAAAATGACAAATGGCAATCTCATAGCCATTTGCCAAATTAATCAAAATTATTGGATGTTAATTTTTGTAGTGGATCTAAAAATGGTGGTTTATTTAAAAAATTTATTACAGAATATGTTTTATTAGATTCAATTTTATTAATGTAATAAATATCAAAACATAATTTATGACATGATAAATGACATGATTCATGATTAAAGGATTTTTAAATTATATAATTTAATTAAATCATACAATTAAATAATTTTGATGTAAAATGACAAATGACAATCTCATAGCCATTTGCCAAATTAATCAAAATTATTGGATGTTAAATTTTGAAGTGGATTCTTATTTTAAATCACATCTAAAAAAAATGGTAGTTTATTTAAACAACTTATTACAAAATATGTTTTATTATATTCAATTTAATTAATGTAATAAATACCAAAACATAATTTATGACTTGATAAATGACATGATTCATGATTAAAGGATTTTTTAAATTAAATAAATTTAATTTAAAATGATGCTATCACTATCTTTTATGTGAACTTATTTCAAAATTTCTTGCGAATAATATGCTTAATCAATAATTTTTCAGTTGGAAAAATAATTTTTCTAAATTATATAGGCAATATATTTTGCAAATTATGTTTATTGCAGCAAATACAAATCTTAACATTACCTTTTAAAATAAATTTATCATATTAGTAGTTTTTGAAAATAAATCAATAGAAATTATATAAATTATTGCATGTAATCTAAATATATCATACTAACAACTTCGTGCATTGCACGGGTTTATACTAGTAATAATAATAATAATAATAATAATAATAATAATAATAATAATAATAATAATAATAATGAAAAGGGTAAAATAATAATAATAATAATAATAATAATAGTCTTCCAGAGCTTCTCTGTCAACGATTACGGTACGCTTTCTCTTCTCTTCGAATCTTCCCGGATTCCGGCCATGGGCAGGAGAGGGAGGCCACCTAAGGTGAAGGTAGCTCCGAGGAAATCTTCTTTGAGTTGTTCTTCGCGTGAGTTTTCGTCCCCTGACAGATTCGTTCTTCAATCCAATGGCAATGGTGGTCCGTCTACTGCGGGGGATGCTTCGAAGGTGGGGCTTAGTTGGGTCACTGTGTTGAAGTCAACGTCGACACCTGATCAGATTGGTGAGAAATGTTCTTCTTCAGGCGGGCTCGCGGCGTGTTATAAGCAAAATAGATAGGGTTCTTGCAAATGATCTTTGGGATGAGGCGTTTCCGACGGCTTCGGCTACTTTCTTACCTGAGGGTTTATTTGATTATTCTCCAATGTTGGTAAACCTTTCTGTTGCTCAGCAGGGAAAGAAACCATTTCGCTTCTTTAATTACTAGACCTTAAAAGAGGATTTTTTGGAGACTGTTCGAAGTGTTTGGAGTGCTAAAATTGATGGTTATCCTGGTTATAAAGTAACTCAAAAGCTGCTTCTTTTGAGGAAGTGTTTGAGAGTGCGATATGGCAAAGAGCAACATTTTTTTGAGGTGCAGAGAGCGCAAGATAATATGTTAGCTATTCAAAGGCTTTTGCATGATCATCCTGATAATGCGGAGCTTGCTACGTCTGAACATCAAGCTTCTCTTACTTTGCAACAGTTACGAAAGGAACTGGAGTCTGCTTTGCGGCAAAAGGCCAAGATGAAATGGATTCAGCTTGGAGATGATAATACTCGTTTCTTTCATCAAAGCATTAAACAGCGGCAACGGTCTAACCGGATCACTCACTTATGTATCAATGGGGTTGATATTTCTGATCCCGTTTTAACACAGCAAGAGTTTTCTCAATTCTATGCCACTCTTTTCTGTTCGGAGTTGGAGAATCGGGCAAAGATTAATCTGGATATTGTTCGTAAGGGTCGTATACTTAGTGATTCTGAGCGTGATATGTTGACCTTCTCTATTTCCGCAGAGGATATTAAAGCCGCTATGTGGAGTATACCAGATGACAAAGCCCCGGGATTGGATGGCTTTAATAGTGGCTTTTATAAAGCTGCGTGGGATGTGGTTGGTGTAGATGCATGTAGTCCAGGCTATTTCTCATTTCTTTAGTACTGGTAAGTTTCCTCGAAGCTGGAGCTTTACCACTATCACTTTGATTCCTAAGACTCGTTGTCCGTCGCATCCCGGCAAGTTTCGACCAATTTCTTGCTGTCATGCCAATTGGTCCTTGGCAGTTTAATTGATCAAGCTCAAGGGGTGTTTGTCTCGGGGAGGAGTATCATGCATAATATCCTGCTTTGTCAGGATTTAGTCAAACAGTACACTAGGAAAAACTGCTCTCCTAGTTGTTTAGTTAAGATAGACTTGCAGAAAGCTTATGATACAATGGATTGGCAGTTCCTTAAGGAAATGTTGATTGCGCTTAATTTTCCTGATCAGTTTATTTCCATTGTTATGACTTGTATCTCGACTACTAGCTATACCCTCATGCTCAATGGTAATCCTTCCCCTATGTTTCGAGCTAGACGGGGGCTTCGTCAGGGGGACTTCCTCTATTTTTTAATATTTAGTACTCATGGGGATTTCCTCTTATTGGTGCCAAATGCTTATCATTTAGTACTCATGGGGATTTCCTCTAATTTTTTAATATTTATTTTTAAAACTATACTCCAATTGAATTCTAAATGCTACTTTTTATTCATGTTTTGTTAATAATATTGTTTCGAAAGAGCAACGGCACTTCTCTAAATTCATGCTTATTAATATTCTCATATTAGCCTATTCTACAAAATGAAGGGAGTATTAATAATTATCAAAAGAAAAAATCACTTGCTTCGTTCTAGATAGGGATTGGGCCGGATCGGCCTTTTCAAAGCCCGGCCCATTTAAAAGCCCATATTAATTTAAAGGGCCCATATCTGGCCCATTGAACACCCTATGTTTTTATGCTATCTAATATATTTATTTTCTTGTAGTGTACTAATTACATGTTCTTTTTGGATGATCGATTATGATATTATTACTATCAATACTATTACCAATTCTCCTATGCATGGCTTTATGTATGAGACCACACCAACAACTCGCCCAAGAGCTTTTTAAATCACTCAAAATCCATCTATAAATCGCCCATTCTAAAATGCAAAAAACCAATTATCAGTACTTAAATTGCCAATTACAAGCACTAGTTCAACGAAGGCCCAACTTGTAATAATTTATTTTTCTTTATGTTATATTTTCAATTCAAATTTAAGACTTAAAAAGCCAAATTCAAGATAAAGTTGCAAAATTGGTCTTTTAAGTTTTGTGTTTAGTCTTTAAGTCTTGAAATTGAAATTTTTTTAAAAGAAAATAATAATACTTAATCTATAACTTTTTTTTTTTTTTGGAAATTAATCTATACTATTACTAAAACTAAACACAACTAACATCATCATTGTAAAAAATTGTTCAATTATCACTTACTCAAAAAGTTTTACCTCTAAATTTGGATGAAGATGTCATCGGTTATGACTCTCATAAATTATTTCATATGTTGACTTAATACTAGATAATATTATTTGTTATATTCTAGGTTACATCATTTAATGTATTAGAGAATCATATATTTTATTTTATTTTTTCAATTATTATAAAATCTTTCAATTTTATTTTTAACTGAGTATTGTTTGATATATTGGATATTTAAGATGATTAAAGCATAATATTTTTTTAGTCTTTTATTAAGATTTAGTGTTATTAAAAAAACTTCACAATCACATGCGCGCACAATACAAAATATCATAATATACGTAATATATACAATTGTTCAGAGTGAAATGAAATATAACTATAATGTAATATTTATTCTTAAATTTATAATTTTTTCATTTGGTAAAAATATATCAAAATTTTTAAAAAAGTCGTGCATGGCACGAGAACTATCTAGTTTAATAACTAAAACC